>JAABKJ010012249.1:0-10561 GCA_011634705.1 Andricus grossulariae
CGATACATAAATTTATCAGTTCGCACAACCTGTGAGGTATGTACTCGCCACCGTATTTAAGCATTTCAGCGCTAATATTGTCTACACCAGCAGCCTTACCATTTTTTAAGTTCTTAATTATATCTCTAACTTCATTGACAGAGATGCTTCAAAATAAAAAATTATTTATTAATTATAGACCAACAAAAATTTGTATGGAAATAAGAGAAAGAGAAACAATCTTTACAGGAAAGATTCGGAATTGTTCCTTTCTAAAGTATTCTTTTTTTTTATCCGAAATCATTCTTTCAAGATAATTGGCATTAAAAGTGGGTAAATAGAAAAGTACTTCTTTCGGAGATTTTCATATTGTTTGTCAATCTAATGTTATAAGCGAATAAATTGTAGGTTATGCGTGAAGCATTGAAGCTTCCATCACATCAGATTTGAACAAAATACGTTGAAAGGCCTGTGTGCTTATTTCTGTTTACCATGTTGCTCATTCCCTGGAAAGAGTTTGTAGTATACCTATACACTATACAATGGCACTTTGCCACTAGATCATTCGCAAATCGTCAACTAAGAGGAAACGCGTTATTCGAAAATTTCAAAAACTTCTCTACCACCAGAGCTACACACGTGGATTAGAAATCTAACTATTTTTACAACGAGTGAATTCGTCATGCAAATAATGACCGATAATTCATCAGAATTTAATGAATTCCAATAAAATGTTATTCCAGTAAATCTCTAGGTTGCAAGGTCATTTTTCCGAGTATTAAATATTCAATATTTTTAAAGCACCTCAAACTTATCATAAGAATACAGATAACACTATGTTTTTAAACGATTTTTGAGCAATGTTAAAAATAGAAAATCTATAAAATATAAATTATTTCTTTTTGATAATCTAGTTTTGAATTCTCTGGATTTTAAATCACCATAGATTTTTTACCGAATCGACATTCTCCGGAATACTTGGGTACCGAAAGTTCCATATTTCGAAATTTAGATTTTGAAAACATTTTTAATTCCAAATTATGAGATTTTAAAAACAAAAATGAAAAAATTTTTTTAAAATTTTTTTTGAGAATTTAAATATTTTGTTTTCAAATTATTTATTATTTCTTCAGATTAGAATCAGCACAGGAGCATGAGATAACGTAAAAGAGAGAATTTCATGAAAACGATGTTTGTTGCATGCTGAAGCAGTAGTAATGGGTCGTTATAGTCAGACAGTTAAGTAAACACATGAGACAAGCTATTCTCAGGTATGTTTCTTTCCTGGAATTGTTTCAAATAAAACCAAAAGCAAAATTATATTTTTGATAAAAAATGTTTACCCTCATTTGCGATTGTATAAAAATTACATTTTTACTCGTAAATTTTTTCAAACAGGTAATTCTTAATTCGAAAATTGTCCATACAAAGTTTTTATTTCGACACAGGTATTTAAACTATATAGTAATTCTTCAAAACAATTTTAACTTAATCAAATATTTTTCTCCAAACATTTTTTGAAATAAATTATGCCAAATTGCTTAAGGCCATCTCATACTTACCCAATTCCTACTTTACTGACATTTTTTTTTTTAAACTCACGTCCACACGAAATGAGATATCAAGTCGAAAGTTTGTGAAATTGAGTAAAAGGTACTAAGGAACATTTGTATAGTCCTAAATTTCTAGAAATACAAAAAAATTTATATTTGATAATTTTTTTTGTAAATAAGTTTTGTAATTACTTAATAAATTTGGTAATAATCATAATTAGGACCACACAAACGTTCCTTAGTATCTTTTATTTCATTTCAAACATTTGAACTCGATATCTCATTTTGTGTCGGCGTAAAAACAATGTCGATAAGGTTAACAATCGGGTAAGTACGACATGGCTTTAGCTCACAAATATATTTTCAAATGAAAAATAATTTCCACTTTTAGTTTCCTTATTTTCGATTAGAAAGTGACAAGTCAATTAAGTTAGGTTTTGCAAAGTAAATAGTATATATTAAAATTGAATGGGACTCCTTAAGAGCGTTAACACTGAGATCCTGCAGGTAAACTATGAGGAGTAAAGAGGATCTCAACTCCGTAGGAATAAGCCTCTGGCTCACGATTATTTAAAGACACATGCTTATATTTCAAATGTCCGGTGAAGCCAGCTGCATCTTCCGCCAGTTTCCTCACGTGTAATATGCTTATAAGCGATATTATATTACTTGTCTAATTTCAAATTTATCATATCATATCTTCTAAAAATTCCTTACAGTTTGAAGAAAAGTCTTAAAACATTTGCTACAATTTTCCTTGAAACCCATTCGTTTTAACAATGGCATATTCCCAAAATAATAAAACGTATAGCACATCAGAAGTTGTTTACAGGAAACTGAGGATAAAACTGTTTCAAATGTATTCTTGCTCTCGTGATAATTAATTTTATCGTAAGAATTTAAACTTCGATAATAAAATCAAGTGGTTTTTAATTTTTTCATTTCGGAATACTTTCAATTTCTTTGATATTATTAGAAAGTATAAATACCAATATCATTTTTTACAGTGTCAAAAAAGTTCCTGAATTCGGGATAACCCTTCGATGGCACACTTCCCGACGCATAACATAGCTGGCATACTGGGGTCTTTTTGACCCCAAGCGAAAAAAGCTTCCCGCAAAGAGCCAATTGATTATTTTGAATAGCTGAATTTTTGACACACTCTTGGATAGTTACTTCAAAGAATGCTGTGGGTTATTTAGTTCAAGATTTATTTTAAATATGCAAAAAAGATGGTAGAATTTAAAACATAGCGAAAAATTACATTTTTTAAGACAAAATTAATAACTTTTTTTTCTCTTTTAATAACCGTATAAGTACTATTTTCAAATATTGAAGGGATTTAAATGAGGTTGAACATGCCTGGGGTCTGTTTGGCCCCAGTGTGCCAGCGAATGGATAATATAATCATATATTATAACTTCAAATAATATAACTTTAAAACTTAATAAGAAAAAAGTCAAAAAATACCACGACTATAAAAGTAAAAAATTAATTATTTTCAGTAACATTTCAATAAGTCACCTGAATATGTTTGAATGCCATAAAACACTCAACACTTCAGGTGACTTATTCAAATGTTAGTTAGGCCCCTTTTTGACGCGCGACTTGAATTTATAAATATTTCGTTCACTTGCAATAACCATAATAGTAGCGAATAATATTAATAACTCACTTAATGTAGCCTTCAGAAAAGATTTGAAAGTGCAAAGTTTTAAATAAAGCGACTCTAGTAAATATTTCATTCAAACAAAATTAACCATAATCAAATTTTTTTAATATAAATAAGTAAAAATTTGAAATTCAATTAAATTAAATAAAACCAAGAATTAAAAAAAAATGTCAAAAATAAGAAAAGATATTTTTGTTAAATATCATGTCAATAATATAAATTATATATTGATATTCAATGCTTCGCATTAATTTTTCTAAGGAAAAAAGCCGGTGCATTTTGGGTTCCACATAAATAATATTAATGGCACATCTTCCTGTTTATGATAAAGATTTCGTTCTTGATTCTGATTTATATGAATTAGAACAATATTCCCTGACATAGAGAAATATTAAGAATTTCACAGTTAATAATAATGGCATTGTTTAACAGAGAAAATATTTTTGTTTATGAAAAAATTTCCAACATAAAAAAACTGTTTATTTGAAATATTTTATCTTTTACATTATTTAAATCTAAAACCAAAAAAATTTGTATAATTCAAGGCAGTGTCGAGATGCACCGAAAATCGGTGAGCGTAGGACAAATATTTTCAGTGAGTCCTTATATTTTCATAAAAATCTTAAATTCCAAAGCACATTTTTTTCGAGATTTTGCCATAACGAAGAATACATACATTGCATGATTCTATAATTTTATCCGAATTTTGTATGTGGAAACTTATCACAAAAAACATTTTACTGATCCAGTAAAATTTCATTTTTGGTCCTTATCCAGTTGTCATTATCATATCTTCAAATTTCTTCATGTTTGAACTTTTCGAATGCAAAATTAAATGAAAAATATAAGTATATACGAATGTTAAATTATTTTTAATTACAATAAATGTGAAAAAAGTATGAACGAACGAAGACTAAAAAGTGAAACTAAAAATTGTGCGAATTGAAAATTATAGTATATTGCATCACAAGTTATCCACGTGAGTAACTGTCTAATCCTACGAGTGATGTACGACATTTTATTCGAAATCAGGATGTTATGAGACGGTAGGGCCGTCTGAAAAGTGAGTCATGATGTTTATAATATCTTTGGTCGTGAAAACATACGACAGACGTGGCAGTAATCTGCTTGGCTGTGATTAGTAATCTCATATGGTGCGAAATTTAAAAATAGTTCGGTCCGAGCTGGAGTATTATATATAGTAACTAGTAATATGTCGGTGTGGCGGCGTTTGGAATTAATAATCTGTCAGCAGCTGATACCGTTCGGTAAAGGGCTATCTAACGCTCACTTTTAAGAGGGCGTTATAGGCTCACAACATGGTGGTTTCGAATAAAACTATTTTATAATATTAGGCTTATTAACTGAACACTTATAATATTACATACTTATATTTTCTAAATTTAAAATTTAAAACTAATTGTGAGACCTAGCCTAAATTTCTTTTTTTCGAATTGAAATTTGCAATAAATTAGATATGCCCTAATAACCATCAATCCTCATTTTTATTTATCTGAATTGCCTTTTGCATTAATTTTTATTTTTCATAATTTCCATTGGACTGAATTTCTATTTTACGTATTATCATTTCACCAAGTTCACGGCATTATTGATATGCCAGATGCTTCTGCGGGCAAATAAAATGTAGACAACATGTCGGTATGGTTAAAATGAAAGGATGACAAATGGCAATTTAGAAAAACAGAAATTAGGTCAAATTCCAATCAAGGAAAATAAAAATAATGAAAACTGTCCATTTCGAAAAATACAAATTAGGTGAACAGTTAAACTTGAACCAGTTTAATGTATGGCAAATGGTAATTACGACAAATAAAAATCAGTTGAAATGTTAATTTGGATAAATAAAAATGATGACAAATGACTATGCGGTAACATGAATTTCAGTGAAATGAAAGCTATGACAAGTATGGATTTTAACGGTTAACAAATGTGGAAATTAACAAATGGTTTTCAATATCCCTAATCTCTCTCAATACGAATAAGTCTCTCATGTCAGACTATATATTATTCTATCAGCTCCGAACATCGAAGTAGTTTAAAATTGAAAAATCCAAGTCGATCTTTTCTTTTCGAATTTGTGTAAACTCATGCCGGACGTGCGACATATTTGCTAACGAAGCACCGTTGGAAGTATAACAGAGACGATCATAATACCCCGCGAAATCCCCGAAGATTATTTAAAGACGGCCGAATGTACGACGAGACTTGCCAAGTGTACATGCTACCCCTCATTTGTTTCTTTCTCTCTCTATCTCTCTCATCATCTTCCTGCTTCACGAACCAAAAGAAAGAGAACGAGAATCGTAAATTAAGTTTTTCTCTCCTCTTTTCTGTCGAGTCCGAGAGCTTTCAAGCTTCAGCGAACGTTCATCTTTCGTTTTATTTAACTCGCGAACGCGAGTATCTGTTAACGCGCAAACGAGAATAGGAAGTGATACAATAAAAATAAAAAGCGAATAAAAAAAGAAGGAAAAAATAACACAAGGGCATAGCACCTTCAACAAGATGAATGAAGCCCACGCATTGTCTCAATGACGAGTGTTTCTGTTCGGTTTTGTGATTTTTGTGAGAACAAGTTTTGTTAATGAGAATAATTCTATTAGTTACAATTGGATAAGACTCTTATGCGAAGACAATTAATGGTATGTCTGTGTATGAGCACACTGAAATGAGACAGGCTATTTTTACACTACGTGATTGAAATTGTGATACACATTTTTCATAGGGCGTCGACCAAAAGCTGCATAGATGAAATGAATCGGTTCAAGGCTTAAGATGAGATGTTCCAAAAGTTTGTTATCAGTTTTATTAGAAGAATGAAATTAAATCGGATTATATTAATATAAATTATATACACTAATGTAATTATATTTGTGCAATTTTAAATAAATTTGTAGAATATATTTAAAGATTAAATTTTACACGCTATTAATTTAAAACTACCTCGTTTATAAAATTTCTATATTAAATCAAGCAATTTTAACGTTTACAATTTTAAAAAACTTAAATTTCAAAATAAACAATTTTTTATATTTCCATCTAAAAGTTATCAAATTTTAAAGCTTTCAATTCGAAATTATTAATTCTCAGACTTAAACTTGAAATTTAGGCATTTTAATCTATTTCCAATTAAATCAAACGATTTGAATTGGATATTTTCCAATTTTGACTAATTGAATGTCAAATTACTTTATTTTGTATTATTTATCAACTATTAAGAAATCAAACTATAGAATATTGAAGGATTGAAAATTGTTCGAATTTAAAAGCTTTTAATTTACAAGGCGTTCATTTATAAAACCTCAATTTCAAAATGTTTTTGAAATCATATAATATGCAACTTTTAAATTAAAAATTGTTCAATATTTTTAATCTCAAAATGTTAGTCTCATATTAATCATAATTCATTTGTAAGGCTTTTAAAAAGTATTAATTTTAAGACTTAAATTTGAAACATAAGAATCTAAAATTATTTGCACTTGAAAAAAATGTGTAAATGTAAAAAATAAAGGGGTCTATAAGAAAAACGTGATGGAAGAAAAATGCAATCGTTTTAGTTTGTCTTATAATATCAATAATAAACATTTATATTACAAAAGCAGTTCCGAGCAAGACTAAAATGATTAAGAATCAAATTAATGATATTAAATTACCATTTTTTAATCAGACATCCCTGCGGTGATTAATTTCACGGCAACTACTCTAATTTATTCAAAATATATTGTAAAATATACCAGGAAAAAATATGAAATCAGAGGAGTGCACATCGGAAAAAATAATTTTAATATTTTTTATTTTTTGTTGTAGAGCGTACCAAAACCTGCAGAATCGGCGACGGCAGTTGCTGACCAGCCACGCAAGCAAAGCAAACTCACAATCATCCCTTCGCAACCTAATAGCGAAAAAAAGAATGCAGGTCAACCCCCGGCCCCGTCAAAAGCGAAGGAAAATGGACGACCTGAGCCAGCATCAAGACCACAACTCGAACGACAAGTTCGTGTCGACAAGTCTCGATCTCGCGGCGAGGTTTTGCCACTTTCCAAAAGCGAGAGCACTACTGGTAAGAAAGATCCTCAACCAATACTCCAAATTAAAAATTTAATATTTCCAATTTAAAAAATATCTGAAAACTAAGATAGCATATTTAAATTAAATTTTCTTCAAACAAGACGTATTTGAAAAAGCAAACAAACATTTTTATGATTTATTTTCTTTCTTTTTTAATACTTTCTTTTTTAATACCTCTATTTTTCATCCTGGATATCTCTTTATTCCACAGTCTGACCTTTTCATTTATTTTTGACATGTGAATTCACCCTCTGAATTTCGCCTTTTCCATTCCTTTTTCATGAAGTCGATTATAACACACTCTGGAGAGTTGAGTCGACTTTTTCACGCTTGCATTGCTGTGAAAAATCACCCAATTTTTTCTATTTAACGCACAGGTGCACCTACACTGTCCAAGAGTTCGTCCAGAGCAGCCATTCCACCCCCGGTGCCCCCAAGACCGCCACCACCACCGCCTGCGAGAACCTTATTGAAGGAACTGCCTCCGCTGTCGCAAAAACAGCAAAAAACAATAGACATGCTTAAATCTAGGCCCAGAAAGCGTCCCGATTGGGCGTGCATGATGAAAGAGGTCGAGAGTGGCAGAAAACTCAGACACGTCACATGTAACGATAGAAGCGCGCCCTTGATCGAAAGGGTCAACAAAGTTAAACCTGATCCTACAGGTAACTTGAAAATTCAAATCAAAGCTCAGATCTTTTACAAAAAATCCCGGGTCATTTCTCAGTTCTCCAAACTTTTCTCCGGCCATTCAAATTTTCAAACTGAAGCCTTCAAAATTGTATAATTTTAAATTAGAAGTACAATTGTTAATTTGAAAACAGTACCCTTCAAAAATGAATAAATTCCAATTGGAAGTATTCCCTATTAAACAATATTCGAATGAGAAGCATTTGGAATTGTACACTTCCACAATAGAAACCATCCAAACTGAAATATTTTTATATTGTGGTTTTCAAACTTGAAAAATTTTACTACTAAGCATTTAAAACGTAAAATTTTTGAATTTGAATTCAAATTGAACAATTTGAAAGTTAAAGAGTTGAAACCTGAAGCATACATTATATACTTTTGAATGTTTTAATTAAAAATTATTAGTTTGGAACGCTTACAGCTTAAAATGTTTCAACTATTAAGGCTTCCAATTTGAAAAAATGGCAAAATTTTGAAGGATTAAACTCAAATTTTTTTTACTTGAAACACTATTAATTGGAAATTGTCCAGTTCATCAATTTGAAATATAAAATCATTCAATTTTGAAAGATATAAGCATTGAACCAAACCATTTTAAAGGTTTCAATTTAATGTTTATTCAAAATAAACCCAAAATTAATATGACATAATATCTCATCTAAAAATATTCATGTTTGAAATTTAAAAATATTAATTCGTTTTAAATTTAAAATTTAAGAACGTTAAGCTACCCGAATTTTCAATTGCAACGAATGTGGAAAACGCAAAAGAAAATAAGAAAAATTGTTCAATTTTAAAAGCTTAAAACTTGAAACTATTCTACTATTAAAACTATCAATAATTTAAAATTGTAGAATTTTACAAGCTTAAAATTAAACATTCTATTATTCTGACTACTTGAATTTGCAGTTAAATTATCAGTAACTATTGCTTTTAATGTTTTGTTTAATCTGAAAAATATTGATGGGTTCAAATTCAAATTATTAAATTTCAAAAGTTGTATTTCAAAATTGTCTATTCTAAGGTAACAACTATTTGAGTTTATTTATTAATTGTTTCCGTTTAGCTCTAATTTAAATCCTAATGACAGTTTTTATAAAAATGAAGACATTTTACGTCAAAGTGTCAAAATTTAATTAATATATTTTTGAATACGAAAAATTAGCTTATTTTTATTTTTAACTGCAGACTTGACCCGGAATTAAATATCTTAAAACTAATTTTCAGAAAATAACATTTTTTGGTGCAAATTATCGTCCAGACACGACAAGAAATTTAGCTAAAACGGTTAGGTTTTAATAAAATTGGCGAGAAACCAACTGAAAGTTATAAAATTGATGAACATTACCTCAAAAATGTATTATTTACTGTTTGACCTTCATCGGTTTTATATGATTAGTCTCTTTTGCGAAAATGTTGCTTTACAAAATAATTTTAAAAAATTTTCAACGACTGATTTTTTAAAATATTTAAAATAAATCCGTTTAGCTTAAACACATATAGTCGTAAAAATCATTGTTAGATTTTTTTTAAAAATTATTTATAGTAATTTCAATTGCAGGCCCAGACCACTTCGTCTTTGAGTCTGAAAAATCTAACGTGCACAATATACTACTACATCAAATTCAGCAGGGAGTGAAACTAAAAACCGTCAAAACAAATGATCGTTCGAAACCAGTTCTAGAAGGTTTAAGAAAATTTAGAAGACAGCTCACAATAGAGGAACAAATGCAAAAAGCAACAGCTGATGCCCCTGTAGAAGCGACTATACCAGATGAAATGGATGACATTGACGCTGTTAGGGATGATCTTCAAAGCACAAAACAAATGCTCGCTCTTGAATTAAGGAATAAAGAAGCACTAGAAAGGGATAATAAAAGGTTACAGGTGAGAATATCCCATTCCTAACTGGGGCATTTGATATAAACGATCAGACACAGAAAATCAATTTTCAAAATCAAACTTAATTTCATAGACACTCTTCTTTTGAAATTAATCATCTTCTGAAAATTTGACAACATTTCAACTTTTAACTATTCAGAATTATAAAAAGGGAGACAATAGTCACAAATTTCCTGCTAGAAAGAACATTTGAAAACACTGTATTTATGCAGAGGAAAATTCACCAGCCCCTCCCCTTCATAAAGCTAAAATATTCCTTATTCATTTAATTGTAATATTAATATCGGATGCCTACAATAAAAATTATAAAACAATTTTAGAAGCTTTCACAGGCTTTCGAAACTTTCATCAAAGCAGAAGTTCAATTTTAATTTTACTATCTCCGTTTCATTTATCTAGCAACATTTTTCTCTTCATATTTATTTTCACAAACCCTTACGATTATTTATGCTAATAACTCTGGAAAGTTTCTTTTTTAATCTTTTCATTTAAATATGAGCATACAACATATTATTTTTTTAAATCCTGACTTTTGATTTCAAGGAATCTCAGACGTCAGGATTTTTATTCACAAAATAAATTCTCCATTCTAGGTTTTTTTTATTATTATTATTATATCATTAAGCCGTTTCCCTTTCGGGGTAGGCGTGAATTGCTCGGTTGGAAAGTAGTG
>JAABKJ010012250.1:0-10561 GCA_011634705.1 Andricus grossulariae
AACAAGTATTTTTTGAAGGGAGAGCTGGAAAAGGCTTCGAGATATGATAGATCACGAGACGTTAACCAATAAAGTTTTCAATATTTTTGAAAGCAATCGTTACTGCCAAAAAAGTTTAAATGCGCAAAGAAATTTCGTTGTTGTCAAAAATTTCCGTACTAGAAAACTCATGTCCGGCAAAATTTGCTGTAATAGAAAATTTGAATCCTGCAAAAAATGCCGCACTACAAAATTAAAATACGGGAAAAAATGCCGGACTACAAAATTAAATTAGGCAAAATGCCTTACTACAAAATTAAAATATGGCAAAAAATGCCTTACGACAAAATTAAAATACGGCAAAAAATGCCGTATCTGTATACACTACGTTTTATTCATTCAAATTAATAACATTAGACGAATTTAATTATAGATTTAGAAATTTTGAATTTAACTCTTATTTATAAATTTGAATTTAAATTTTATGGTTTACAAAATTTCAATGACATTTTCACGTCAATAATTATTAGGATGTATCTAGTCGTCTTGAAAAGAATGGGCGAGCTGGAAAAGGGGTAGCTAGCCAAGTTTATGAACAATATTTGATTGTTTATCCCGAATTTCTGGACGAAGAGATACTTTGTAATTTTTTACTTTCTCTATGCATAATTAGGTTGATTATATAATTACCAGACATCAATATTTTTGTTTATAAGAAGTGTTTAAATGATCAAATTCTGGGTTCTATTATGTGACTTTCTCACTTTAATTTCACCTCACTGAAAATCAATTGAAGCAATTGAATGTATTAGTGTAAGTGAAAAGTTCCAATTAAATATACTTGAAATATTCCATTATTGACATACTTTCTTCTTTTGTTCTGAATAACCATATCTACGTATTATTTAACTCAAAAGCAATTTTTTCTAATTGCTACAAAGATACATCCCTATAATTTGTTACTCACCCTCAGATATTTTAATTAAATCTGAAACCACCCTTATAAGTTGATTCATAACGCTTCCTTTATTTTCTTATCCATTCAAATCATCCTTCACAATACACTAATTTAAGAAATAATAAAAGTCATCCAGTAAATTGTTTCATTTTGGAATATGAAACTATTCACTATAAAGCCACTCGTAAAATACGAGTATAATGTAAAAAAGGCTTTTTTGAATTTGTATTTGAAAAAAGTATACACTTTTCAAGCTTGTATGTCTGTCGCGTCGCGCCAGCGTAATTATACCGCTACCTAGGGGTTACGTCATATGCTTCCAATATTTTATAAACGAGCTGGAGGTCCATACTTTTTCTAAGAAAAATATAAATAACTGAATGCTAAATCTGGTATTTTGTGCATAAATGTACAAACAACAGTGTTAAGAATCATGAAAAAATATCTTTATTTATATACAATAATGAGAAACGAAAGAAATGTTCTGATTTCGTGGCTAAAGTATTGTGTGTTGTACATTATTACTTAATAAAGATTGCCGAAAGGATCAGAAATTTTTGACGTTATATTTTGTGGTTAAAATTATAATCCAACTTTCATTGACACATACAAGTATAAATTTAAAAAATATTTTTATCAATTATACGCAAGTATTTACGGTTTTTATGCAATAACCCTTTATCGCCTGATATAGAATAATATATTAAGGGTGTTGAAACCAGGACCCAACCTCAAAATTGAATTACCCAATTTTTCTCCATAAATACTAGAATTACATCTTGTTTTAGCCACATCGAGTTGAAAATTTGGGATAATAAATAAGAAGCACTAAGAAACGCGGCTCTGGTCCTAAATTTTTATAATTGTGAAAAGAAGTTTTTTTTTTAATATTTCTTTTTCTGCCTTTTTCATAATTATAAAAATTGAGGACCAGAGCCGCGTTTCTTAGTGCTTCTTATTTATTATATCAAACTTTCAACTCGATGTGGCTATTCGTCTGAAAATAAGTTTACAAATAAAAAAAGCGTCGGTAAGGTAGGAAGCCGGTTACATGACCAACTCGTCACATGGCCTTAAATATGCGATCTTTTCCAACATATGTAAAAGCTCGAACCTCAACATTTAATTTTAATTTCAACGCAAATATATTAGATTTTTTACACTGTAGACGTACTTCTGTTAAGAAAAGTCACTGCAAAACGGAGAAATTCCTAGTTTTAATATTTTTTGCATGTTACCGCAAAGGCAAGTTCATATCTTTGATGTTAGAATGACAACTTTCGATTTTGCTTAAAAAGTATTAACACTAGACATTGTTCAACTTGTGGTTATGAAAATCAAAAATTTAGTCAAAAACAAGTTTTTAATTTTCAATTAGAATATATAATATGCACTGAAATATTTATCAGACATTTTTTACGAGAACTAAAAGCAATATAAGAACTGGAGCACTTTTAGTCTAAAAACGTTGATGAATGATCATTCAAATTGTTTTTCTCAAACTGACAGATGTACTAATTTTTTCGGCTTTGAAAGTATCTGACGTCACACCACGTATTCCGCGCTATGAGGGCGCCACAAGTTTCGTTAAAAAATAGATATTTCCTATTAATATTTTGTCATTTTTCAATCCATTATTACAAATTATTGAATACACAAAATTAGGTTTAACTGTAAGCAAAACGAATTTTGCGGATGACTATTGCGCTTCAAAAACTTAGTAATTTTATTTAAATATAATTGTAATTAATATTTGCTTTTCTAAACAGTATATTTTAATGTTAGAAATTTTCAAACATGTTGTCTTCGTTTATGAAAAAAAGTATGTGAGTTTTATATGTGCCTTAATTTTAGATCGTTGAACCCGAAATCGATTTAGTAGATATTTTTATCGCTCGTCACTGTTGTATAAATAATCGTTGGAAACCAAAGTTCGTTGGAAGTGGTTGGTTGGGGACTTATCAAATATCGACGACCAGAAATTCAAATAACCAAACAATATGGCCAAGCAGTAGGTGCATTAGGCATGTCAACAGTATCCTATCTATTCACCAGTCAGGCAATCTGTCTTTCGAAGCAACCACACTTTGGAGCTAATAGTCAGTAATAGCTGTCAAGAGCTAACATAACACCTATCAACCTACGCAAGATTACTGCTTAACCAGATAAAAGCACTCGCTTACCAGCTTTGCTACTAACTATTACCAGATGTGTATTCCTACCCTTGATCAAAAATTAATCTATTAACATTTCTTGAAAATTCATTATAATTTTTTTTAATTTCTATCATTATAATAATAAAAAGAAATGTCTAGGCACACTGAAAATATTTGATCTACGCTTAACAAAATCTGACGAAGCTAGGGCTCACCGAAAATATTTGTTCTCTGCTCATAGAATTTCAGGGAATATAGACACGGCCATAATAAAATCGTAATAATAACATCAATGATTTTATTTAAAAATAAAACTATGATCTTTAAAATTTTTTAAATACTGAAAAAGTACAAATGAAGAAATTATAAGTATAAAGTATTCATAACTGTACGCAACTAAGAACTTTAAACATTAAAAATTAAGCAATGGGGTTGTTGCATATTCTTGAATATATTACTTTCCTTTCGAAATTAAAAGAGCACTAAAAATCAATGTAATTACATAAAACAAAGTTTTTATAAAAATAAGTTTAAATATTTTCTTCATGTTTAAAAAGTATAAGTTCTGAATTTTTTGCGGGAAAATGAGGCTTTCCTAATGGGGCTAATACTCGGAAATGTACATTATCTAAGTAGCGCGGTTGATCAGGAACTAAAATTAATATGGCCACTACAGTGATTGCAGCATAAACAGTAAACATAACATATGTATTTTCATGTTTTATTATATAAAAAATATAAAAAGGGCCCAAAAGGTATTTCAACTGCCTAAAATTACACTCAAACCTGGGGTTGTCAATTGTAATATTGTATAGTTTAGTAAATTTAGTTACAGTTAGCAATTGTACTTTTCAATAACTTTTAGTACATAAAACAATATGTTGAATGAGCTTCTGCATACAATTATCCTCATTGGAAGAGGGGTTTGGATACTTTTTTAAAATGATTTTTTTGTTTAGTCGAAGTTTTCAACATTTTTTTGCTGTATTATAATTTTTGTAATTTTATACACTATTTGAAAAATATATTATCTAAAACTTATGCAAAAAAAGGATTACAGGCAAAAAAATTCAAAATTAGATTTCCAAATTGCATCCTCTAAACTTCAATTTTAAACTAGATTCAAAGAGCTAAATATCGACAAATTTTAATTAAAAATGTATAATAATTGAAAGAAATAAAAAAGATTGCAAGTTTGAATTTGTAAGTTTAAAACTTCAAGCTTATAAAATTGTAAAGATCTAAATTAAACAATCTGAAATATTCAAAGGTAAACAAATTTTCTTTGAATGAATTCAAAGTACAAAATTTAAATGTAAGCGTTGCATATTATGCAATTAATAACTGGATTTTTAAAATTAACCAATAACAAATTATAAAAATTATCAGAGCTTTGAATCAGTAGGGTTTCATCACTCAGATCGATGTCTGATAAAGTTCTTTAATATTATCAGCATTGTATTTCCTCCACTTTTAACATACCTAATAACAAAAATATTAGAATTCACACAAAAAATGTATTCAAAAGAAAATTGGTATTTTGAAAACTTAAGGAAAAAAAACTCTCAACCTTAGTTTAAGAAATCCCAAATAAGGAAAAATTTGAAATTTTTTTAGTATCTTACGTTTTAGGAAATTTGTTTTTAAAGTTTAGACTTTGGAAATTATAAAGAGAACTTTAATTTTATTTCGCATTGCATTATTAAGATTTTGAAAAATATATAATTCGAACTTACAACATGGCTCGATTTTTAATTTCACAACGTTAGAATATAAAAATTCGAAAACAAGCTTTCCAGTCGAATGATTTGTAATCTAAAACTCTCCAAGTGTAATAATTGATATGCAAAAATTTTAACCTTTTAAATTCTCACATAAGCTAAGAATAAAATAATTTTGAATTTAAACGATTTTAAGTTCTATAATTTTTAATTGAAAAACTTTGAATTCAAAATACGTGAAATTGAGAAATTCCACATGGATCTTCTTAAAATTACATTCTATTTAAAATTTCAGCTTTCAAACTCTTAAATCATTCTAAATTTGACACATTTTAAATTTAATTGTTGCAGTACAATAGTTGATGAAAAATTAGACTGAAAATAAAATTCCATCTTTTGTCAATTAATCAATTTTTATTTTGTCCATAATTTTAAAAGTATAAATTTCCAATAGAAAAAGAGTTTTTTTTTCAACAAAATATTGCGAGCAGATACATTATACACCGATAAAATATAATTTAAAAATCGAATGCAATATTGTATAATTCGAAAAAACATTTGAAACTGATAACGATTAAATATATTCCGAGACCCATTTTACATTTTCATTCCAGTCATATCTATAACAGATTTTCCGTGGTGAAAAATCGTTGGAGCTAATCCTACATTCTATCGCTACTTCCGGTGATGTGTAAACTTCATGTTTTGAAGGACATTTTTCCGGATGAAGGAACGATTATATGGTGACAATCATGGATTTTTAAAGGATATTTTTTTTTTTATAGGAAATTTTTGTATTATTTACGACTTGTGAAGAACGGTTTGTCCAGTTTTCTCTGAGAAATCACTTATGAGGGCAATTACACTTACATTAAAGCAATTTATTGCCCATAAGATAACAATCAGCCTGATCGCCTCTTATCACGCACTTAGTTTCTTTTCAAATTGCTCGTAGCTGTGTCAATTTATTAATTTATCAAGTGGGCTCGACGATTTTGAATCATCGAGATTAACGTTGCGATATGATCTGAGTTTTGATGGTAAAAACATTAATTAGAAAATTTCCGGAATAAGATATATTTTAGTAAAACGATTATGTATTGATCTTGAACAAATCTAGGTATGCTTGTTATCAACCATTTTCAAAAAATTATTCATTTGTCATAATATTGTTAATTACCTGCTTGCAGTATAAGAATTTGTAATTTTGCCTGAAATCCCAAATAACTCTCAAATTTCTGGGGTTTATTGATAATAATGAAATCTGAAATTAGTATCAACATTCTATTTTTAGAAATAAGACTTCTCTACCTGAATCTCATGGTGTATACTATCTTCTAACTTAAGTCTAAAGGTCAAGGAGATGATAAAAAAAGAGGAAAAAAGTGACTCTGTACTATCAGGAAAGTGTTTATCTCAGACAAATATTTGAGAGTTTATTATAGAATTAAATAATAAATTTGGTATTTTGAAAGCTGAGGTGAAAATGGGACTTGCAGCCTTCCTATGAATTGAGTAAGAGTTAAATGTGCTAGAGAAGAAAAATGATCAGTGATTGATTTTCTGACTTACTTGGAAAAATATTTTGATCTAGGAAGAATAATGAAATTGTATTTTGCAAGCAAGTTAATTAAAAAAAATAAGATACTGATCACCGGATCACTCTTTTATATCGCAGATTTAGGTGCTAATAAGGTCAATCGATAAGTAAATATTAATTAGAGAGATGTTTCTGAAGTTGAAATTGTCGGGGAACCAGGAAAATGTTTTCCTAGTCCAGTAAATTGTGATTTTGTGATATGGTGGATATTAGTATATCTAAAAATGGTATTCTCAAACTGAATTTATATTTGATACCAAAATTATTTATTAGTTGAATTCATTTCATATGTTTTTTTGCGAGAAAAAAGAATAGAGAATACATTTTTTTCGAGAAATCCTAACTATTATTTTCTTCGGAAGTACTAGAGGGTACAGTGGATAATTCTCCTTGAAAACTAACGATACAGCGAATTTCAATTAATATTTTGATTATATAATGTTGAATAAAGTTTATTGAATATATTGAAAGCGTAAAACAATTTCTTCATTTATTATAATAAAAAGATTTTAATTTTCTAATAATAAAAATGATCCACTGTCCTATTGAAACTGCATTTTTCAAAGTTTGAGATTCTACTTGAGCTCAAAATTAGTAAGCTTGTTGTGTACAATAACCCAATAACGAATTTAATTTAATTTAAATAAAAGCTGTGTACGATGTGTAGTTAAATAATTGATCGAGTACAGAGTGGATAATTCTTCTTAGTGAAAATCTGAGCTCAGAATTTCATTAATTATTAAATGAAGAATAGAGTAGTAAGTTTTTCTGTATATATAAAGAATTATCTACTGTACACCGTCCCTGGGGTACCGTGGATATTTTCTTCATCATGCAGTTCGGAGTTGATAACTTTTTTAATCATCGATCTCAGAGTTTCAGTTGTTATCCAGATTGCAAACTTGTGTTAATATTCAATCTCTTATCTTTAAAACAATCCAATGAAAGCCTATTCTAATGTCAGTGTAGATGAGAAAAAGTGGTTTAAATTCATATCCATGGAGTTAAGACTATATAACTTTATTTACTAACTAACAACTGGTAGACTTTAAATGAACTGGACTGTACATTTTTATAATCTTTATCATAGAACAGATTGAAATTGCAATAAATAAGCTTACTCACATATAAACAAAAATTATCCACTCTTGATCATTCATGGTACCACATTCAACCCAGCCTACAAAATAAAAAAATGAATAAATCTTCCTAGAAATACAACAAACAACAAAACCTACCGCCGTCAAATAATTACACCATTATAATCTCACAAAATAATAATAAATAAAATCAAACACTTACCAGCGAGATCAGCAGGCAGCCTCGGATACAGCATACCAGTTCTCGCTAACCACTCGAGCTGAAGAGGATGAAGGTGATGCTGAGGATGAGGGCCGCCGGCCTGAGGATGGCCCACGGGCTGTCCCTCTTTGTGTATCGAGTGAAACGCGCTGCCACCGGCCGGATGATAATACAATCCCCCAGGATGAATAAGAGGACCTCCAGGATGTAACAACAATCCCTGATTTTGTCTCACCACTCCCGCACCCACACCATAAGGATTCCCAGCTAAATTCTGATGACTCAAAATCCCATTCCCCGTAGGGTCTTCCGAACCCGGCGAAATGGGTGGGCTAGAAGCTGGACTCCGACTAGCATTGCTCCCCGGACTGGCACTTCCCGTTCTGGAAGGATCAACCTCAGCATCCACATCCACAGAGGCCTCATCATCATCCACTCTACTGTTCCTGTACCTTCCACTATTATCCCCAGCATCCGGAATGGACCGAAACTGACTTCTAGAAGTCGCATCATTTCTCATAATCGTTAATTGACGACGATCAGGATCCCGCCTTCTGTTCCTCATATCATCATCTTCCGATCTGACGATATGCTGTTGAAATGGGTGCAAAGGATTTCCAAAAATTCTTCTCTCAGTCTCTGGATTCTGGAGATTAGTTTCTTTTTCATCATCAAGTGTCCCAACTCCTGCTCTGTGATTTCTGGACTTCTGATGATCATTCTTAGAAGTCACTCTTCCAAGAAGGGCATCAATGCAGAATGATGTCTTCCCAGTGTTGTGTTGTTGGTTTGGAGGAGAGCTTCCTGGCGAGGGATCACGAAATCTCGTCGCAGAAATATCCTCCATGAATTTCATCGTTTCCTCTTGGAAGATATTTCGGGTTTCAGCAAACATTTTTGTTATGGGTAATCCTGTTTCTTGATTTTCTGGATACCTGACGATTCTTTGTTTGTCTTCTAGACCTGGGGATCTTGTAAAGTGGATTTCCTCAGGGGATTTTGCCTCCTCGGACTTTGGGGATGATCCTGGATCTTGGAGTCTGTGCTGGATACTGTAGAGATTTCTTGTGTGCTGCAATTCCTCCGAGACCATCTGAGCGTTGTAGTGCATGGCAGCCATTGGGACGAGTTTAGCGCATCCTTTGATTTAAAATATCACTCACTGGTTTATTTTCACTTTTAATTAGAGAAACATGTGGGGGTTTCAATAAATAATCAATGATTAAGGGGGGAAAATTGAGGGAAGAGTTCGAAATTATGGATGGATGAAGGGAGGATGATGATCACCTTGCACAATCACTGTCTCAACTATCAAAGAACTGTGTAACCATTGAATCCAAGTTTCTAATGATGAATCACGAGTGAATTGTCACCAATTGGAAAGAACAAGTTATTAGTTCGACGTCGCGACACAAAATGAAATCATCGGCACCGCGTGTTTGTCCGCGCGTTCCAAAAATCCTTCGACATCGTAGCTCGCGATTTAATCGTAGCTTGCGCTCCGCCTACAACTCAAACACCCCCACGATGCACCCGATGATCAAACCACGCCCCCGTGAATTCTCTGGAGTGACCGAAATCCCGTGCTGTCGACGAAGAGAGAATCAGGAGTGGAATGTTGATCTGAGTGAGATGAGAAGAAGAGTCTCAATCGAGGGTGATATCTCCCCAGTAGTGGGATCCCCGCTTCCCTGTCGACGCGCGCCGCCCCAGGAATCTGACCAATGGGGGTGAAGGGATAGCAGTTGGGAGCAGGATAAGCAAGGTATCAAATGCACTTAGTTCTATTCTCTTCTGTTGTGAGAATGTGGAGTTAGGTAGCTTGAGAGTTGCAACAGCGAGATCAGAGCATCAGGAGAGAGAATACTGGATTAAGAGAGGGTGAGAGAGAAAGGGTAGAGAACACAATTTCGTGTCAAAGTCAGAGACTTCCGGATGCGGAACCGGATTACAATCGTTATTGTGGCATTAATTTAGATAAGGGGAAATTTATCGTTTAGAGTAAATTTGGAAGATGTGTGGGATAATTTTCTTAAGTTTTTTTTCTCGATTTTCCGTTAAATACGCACTCTTTATCTACAATGTTAAAAATTTCCTGAAATTGCAATCAGTTTCCAATTACTTATGTCACTGAAATTTCATAAATTTGGCTTTGAAAATTAATTTGAGACCATATTCATTAATTTTCATTGACAGGAAACTTAATTTTGAGGCAAAATTTATTGAAATTTCATAAAAATTGACTCTGAAACCTGTTTCAATTGCTTGTACAAAGAATATTATTGGTGGCGGAATAAATTTTACTATGGTTTACGTAAAGCTTATAAACATGCATTGAAAATAAAGTAACATTTTTTATCAAATTTAATTAACCTAAATGAAAATATGGAAAAAAATTTTTAAATAATTCATGAAATTGAATTTAGAAGCTTTGTATGTGTTATATTTTTCTATCGATTCACACGATTAGAGAAAATTTCAATGTTCCAATATTCATTGAAATTTCAAATGTGTTTAAATTAAAAATTTTTAATGAACTCTTTCTAAATTTCTTTTATTACACACTTTGAAATTTCAATGAAAGTTTATTAAAATTGTAAGTAATTTCACAGAACTGTTTTCAAAGAAGTTTCACTATTTACATTGAATATCCATAGGATATTCATGAACGTTTACAAAAAATTCAATGCACTATCTCATAAAATAGTTTCAAAACTTACATTGAAATTTCAATAAGGCTATTTAAATTTCAGTGTTGCATGACATTCCAATGAGTTTTCCACTAACCGTAGTGTAAAAAGCTTCACTAACATTTTCATGAAATTTCATGAACTTACTTCTAACA
>JAABKJ010012251.1:0-10561 GCA_011634705.1 Andricus grossulariae
TATCTCCTAACAAAATTATTCTTTCACCTTGATCGCAAGTACTAATTGTATCATTTAAAGTATCCCAGAAGGCGTCTACGACTTCATAATGACAAATATTTTGTTTCATTTATCGATGACTATAGTAAAATATCTAGAGTTTATTGTATTAAGTCTAAAGATGAAGTATATGATTGTTTAGTTCGATTTGTAAATGAAAGTAGAAATTTAACGGAAAAAGGGTAAATAAAATAAGATTTTATAATGCACTAGAATATGTAGAAGGTCAATTTTATAGATTTACTCAAGAAAGAGGGATAATAATGGATAACTGACCAGTGTATGTACACGAATTAAATGGGACAGCCGAGAGATTTAATAGAACCATAATGGATATGGCGCGTTGTTTATTAGCTGAGGCACAGGTAGATAAAAAATATTGACCAGAAATAGTATGCGCGGCATATTATATGGGAGTAAAGTTTTTATGAGAAAACCGGAACAAAAAAGAAACTCTAAATGGGATAAAAAGGCAGAATTGGGAATATTGTTAGGCTACGCCGAAGTAGGTTACAGGATTTTAATTAATAATAAAATAATTGTTGCTAGGCATGTAGAATTCGTAGAAAAGAATATTGAATATATTGGTCTTGATGACGAAATTCCTGATAAAACAAATAATAATAATGTTAGTAACGATATGTTGGAAAGTAGCTCAGAAAGTAATGATGAAAATAAACAAACTGAACTAAATAAAAATGAGAATGAACAAATTGATTTAAACAAAAGGGTAAACAAAATGAAAAATAAAAATCTAGAAGTTCAAAGAAAATCTGCACGCAATAAGAAAAGCACAACGTGATTCCCAGAAAGAGAAAGTGGAACTAGTGTTTACGCGAATTTTTGTAAAATTGATTCTCCGTGTACTTTTGAGGAGGTGATTTATTGCGATGAAAATAAATATTGGAAGAAGGCTATGGATACAGAAATCGAATGCTTAGATAAAAACGAAACTTGGGAATTAGTCGAAAATGTTGAAAACAAAGATGTGTTAGATGTAAAATGGTTATATACGAAAAAACAGGTAACAGTATAAAGCCAGATTAGTAATAAGAGGCTTTCAGCAACGTAATGTGATTGACGATATATACTATCCAGTAGCAAGTAATGAAACTTTAAAATTTTTATTTGCTTTTTGTCGTCCAAATGATTTAATTATTGAACGAATGGATATAGAAACTGCATTCTTAAATGGAAAAATAAGCACTGAAGTTTATATAAGTCAACCACAAGGTTGCGAACATGGGACAAGCAAAGTTTGTAATTCGATAAAATCAATGTACGGTTTAAGCGAAAGTCCCAGGGATTGGTATGAATGCTTTGATGAGTATGTTAAAAGAATAGGCCTCCAGAAAAGTAACGTAGATTTATGTTTATACGTCCATGGAAAAGGTTACGATATGGTTTATTTAGTAAATTATGTTGACCATGTATTATTGTCTAGTAAAAACAGAAAGAAAATACAAAAAATAAAAGATTTGCTATCTAAAAGATTTAGTATGAAAGATCTGGGCGAAATAAAAGAATACCTAGGAGTTAGAGTGGAGTATGATTACACAAACGGTAAAATGGAATTAAGTCAAACGGGTTATATTGAAGCACTAGCAGACAAATCTAATATTCATGAGAGTAAATTGTATAAGACACCTATGGAAACCAAGTTACAGCTAGAAAAGTCCGATAAGTGCGAGAAAAATATTTTGTACAGAAACTTAATGGGTACATTGTTATACATTAGCTCAAATACTCGGCCAGATGTAAGCTACAGCATTAAGTACTTAAGTCGGTTTCAAAACTGTTATACTGCAACACAATTCAATTATGCTTTACGGATATTGAAATATTTGTATCTATCTAAAGATTTAAAATTATGTTATAATAAAAATGAGAATGTTGAAATCATGAATTGTTACGTAGACGCGGATTAGGCCGGAGATATTAACGATAGAAAATTTACTACTGGTTATGTGATAAGATTATATGGTAATGTAATTTTTTGGAAATCTAGGAAACAAAAAGGCGTAACTAAAGCTTCGACGTATGCAGAATATGTAGCGCTATCGGAAGTGGTGAGTGAAATAAAATTTATGAGAGAGTGATTGAGATTGAGAGTGATTTGAAAAATATAGAG
Source organism: Andricus grossulariae (assembly GCA_011634705.1). Classification (NCBI taxonomy): domain Eukaryota; kingdom Metazoa; phylum Arthropoda; class Insecta; order Hymenoptera; family Cynipidae; genus Andricus; species Andricus grossulariae. The sequence goes on from JAABKJ010012251.1 coordinate 2,171, forward strand.
ACTCGATGAATTTAAAATGTATGAATAAAAAAGAAAACGATACAATATAATTGTAAGGAGGCGTGTTAAGGTATATGGTATATAGGTATACATTTATATTGTACATTATAGCAGCACGAGCGAATGCTTGAGAGAGTAAGCTCACACACAACTATGTTACCCCTTCCTTTTTGTATGCGTGAGAGAGTACGGTATATCGCGGCTGCGAATAGAGAGACACAAAAGTAAATCCGGTAGTCGGCGAGGTAATACGCACAAGTGATGTAGTGCTCTGAGCACGTGTATATAGTTTTCAGTTTATTAATTAAATATCATTAAAATAGAATAACTACTGGTATAAACGTTAATTTAAAACCAATAATTCAACAATGGTAAATACAGATTGGGAAAAACAGAAATTGTATTGAATTAAAATTAGGTATAATAAATATTATGTGGAATAGAAATTCGAATATATGAAAATTATATCAAACGGAGATTCGGTATGATAGAAGCTATGATACGCCCTACTAAGAAAAAAGTCAGGAATCGTCAGAAAAAAAGTCAGGACTTCTGACCATTTCTGACCAATTTTGTTACATTTCTCGACAGAAATCATGAGAAAAAGACAGAATTCATAAGAAATGTTCAGAAATCGTCAGAGCTTGGGCTCGAAGAATATAATCCTTTCATTAGGGGTCCAAGAATATAATGCCATAATACCTAATCCCTTCAGAATTGAAAAAGTTGCCTTAAAATCTCACAGATTTTTTCCACATTTTTAGAAACCTTTTGAAATCTGTTGCCATTTTCTTTAAAAACTACTTTTTTAAATTAATCTTTTCAAATTTAAGATTATTTTGAAATTTTTTCAAAACTTGTGCACCTTCTAAATATCTTTTGAAATGATTCGATTTTTTTTTGCAAAATTGAAAAAATTACCTTAAAATCTTCCAGGTGCTTTTTTGACCATTTTGGAAATCTTTCAGAATGTTTTAAGATCTTTTTAAATATTTTCTGTGAATTAATTTAAAAAATAAAAAGCATTTGAAATTTTGCTAGCAATCTTGAGAAATTTTTTTATTCTGTTAAAAGCTTTGAAAATTCTCAAGATTTGAATTATTTTTCAATCTTTCCAAAACTTCTGAATATCTGTTGAAACAATTAGTTTTTCCTAACATTTCTCTATATTCTACAAAAGTAATAAAAAAATTCTTAATATTTTCCAGATTCTTTTTCGATATATTATGAAATCTTCAAAACTTAAAGTAATTCTTTCAAAATAAAACCTAAATTATTTTATATTTTGCCAGATTACTTATTGTTAGTATCGGTGATTGTTTGGTTACAGCTACCGACGAGGTAGCAAAATGTTAAGAAAAGAATTATTTTCAAATTTTATTGGGTTTTTAACAATTAAAATTTTCTCTTTTACTGCTTCGAAATATTTAAAAATCTATTTTATTTCTTAAATGACCTTTAGTCCGAAATGTTATAATTTTAACTCTCTCGATTTTAAATTATTCATATTCTAAATTTTGTGCTTTTAGAAATTACACTTGTTACAGTAATTTTATTAAACAAATTTAATAACACTAATTACAATAAGAAGAAAACAGTTTTAAAATATCAAAGACTAAAGAAATGTTTTAAATTTTCAAATTTAGTTTTCAAACGAAAAATTGGATTTTATTTAATTTCAGCTGATTTCAAATGTCAGTGTTTAATTTCAAAAAATTTTAAATTTCATGTTTATCAAATCTACAACTTTTATTTTTATTCAATATTTTGACTTTGAATTTTTCAATTTTAGATATTTCATATTCAAAATTTTGGGTTTTATAAATTACACTGATCAGCTTTTTGCCTTTCCCGGAAATTATAAATAAATAATAAATTCAAAATCAGTACTTGCCACATAAGTGATTTTTCTTCGATAAGAGATCATAATTGCTGTAAACCTATCGAAGTTCTACACAAAATAAGGAGAAGCCAAATATGAAGGGAATACTTACAAATTATGAATTTAATCATTTTTCCTATTACTTTTCGTTATATTTAAAATATCTTCTAAGACAATTGACCAGCACCTTGAATTTATTTTTCGGAAGATTTTCATAGAATATTATTATTATTAAAAATGTAACAACTTAATCTTATACAATAACAATCAGGGGTTTTCAAACATACTGTTGTTTACTTAACTGTCTAATTATTTTTTTTAATTCGTCCTTAAAATCATTTAAGATCTATTTCTTTTACACTGCTTATAGTAGCACATCAATAATAAAAAGTAATACATTTTCAACGACAACAAAAATTTTCTTTCTGTCGGGATTAATCAGAGAAGAGTCGGATAGCTCCGGGCACTTATAGCTTTCAAGAAACTGTTCTATCTCCGGAGATAAATCATCATTTTTATCTTTGAGAATTGTCTTGAAGTGTAATTTTGAAAATATGTACTGATATCTCTCATTAGCTTAAAAAATAATCTGGTCTAAATATTTCGTCTCTAGAAAACAAGTGCATTTTGTAAAATATAAACCAACTTTATGATCAAATATTTTCATAACTAAAAAAAAGATTTGGTTGATTTTTATTGGGATACATAAATTCACTTTTGAACTATGTGACCCGCAATTTTTGTTTTGATTATTTGTTGTATTTTCTTATTTATAGCAGTTTTACTGAAAAATACCACAGTCGGGTAGCCCCGGACACTAATAACCTAAATGAATTAAGATTGTATAATAAGTTTTAAAGTAATGTTTTTAATAAAATTATACTTGCTTCTTTCAGAAATGCCTAAATTTAAAAATAAATCTACGAAAATCTCGCTGTCTGGGGCTACCCGACAGTATTTTTTCTTAACCTATTTAAGGCCTCATTTCAAATGCCTTTTGTTCTTTTAGAGCAAGTTTGTTTCTTATACATCTAATTGCAAATTTTTCCAGGAGCCCTGTCATTATAACTAGCCTTCTATATTAATATTTTTATCACAATCAGCTAAATTATTAGCAAAAAAGCTTAATTGTCCGGTACTACCCTACTCTCCCCTATTTAAATTTTAACCTTGAAATTTGTAAATAACAAATAATAATTGTAAATTATTAAAATATTCACGCTTATAGATATTCTGCACCGATTTTTAAATTAAACCATTTTTCTGTCTAATTTACATTATTTTACCAGTAATTATAATTTAAAAAACGTATGTACTACAAGCAAAAAGGAAACATGTTTTTTTATTTATTGCAAAAATAACGTAAAAGTTATTCAATTGTGCACTTTTAAATTGTCGGGGAATCACGCAGCCAATGAATACTCACTCCTTGCACATGCGCACGAAGTTTAAGATGACTGTCGGTTGTTACCACCATGTTACTGGTCTGGCAGGTAACGGATGCAAGAGAGCCTCCTTAGTAAACTACGGCAATTATCCCATTACGAGCAACGAAACTGACATTACAGATACAACCCAGTGGGTACCAAATTTGACGACGTCCTTACGACATCGTTACGATATCTTTACGACATCCTATGTCCATGTCGTTAAGGTGTCTTTACGATATCGTAAATATATCGTCAAATCGTACGACGTCTTTACGATATCGTAAATACATCTTAACGGCATGGGCATAGAATGTCGTAAAGTTGTCGTAAAGATGTCGTAATGATGTCGTAAAGACGTCGCCAAATTTTGTGTCCACTGGGAAGTAACAATTCCTCTCATAAAATGTGATCACTTAGAAACTTTCCATGATAGGAACAGGTTAGCTGGGATATTCATGCTGGGATATTCAAAATATGAAATTAGCATGGACCTGAGTAATTTGTTTTATTTAACGTAGGCAAAATTTACGCGTTTTATCAGCATCTTTGTAGGTCTGAAAGTAGCCGTTTATACAATAAGAGGGGCGGACTGTATGCTTATGAGCATATAATACTTCTAGCACTATTTTCTGACATAAATAACATGTAAATCATACCTTTGTTACATACAGTATCTGAATTTGCCACCTAGTTACACAATATACTATTATAATTGAATTTAATTTCTTTAAGTGTAAATATAATTTTTGTGTTTTACATCCAAGAGAAAATAGTTCATACTAATTTCCTATTAAGACAAAAATATAGGGCTTTTGAGCGATCGCTAGAATTTGGGCAATCAATTTCAATTTGCCACACTTCATTTTTTCGAAAAAATGCACCATATTTGTTGCTAAACTTTCAAATCTCGTTTTTGAATAGACATTTCGCGCCACTACGGGTACCCTAGTGGCATATACATACATACATAAGAAAAAAAATTAAGCAGAATAAATAAGTTAAAATTTCTTACCTAAAGTGGACGTTGAGAACACATACAGTTATCCAAATGGAAAGAGTAACGAGAATCATAGTGAATAACAAATATTTCCCAAGCAAAGGAATAGCTAAAGAAGTCGGTGGGATAATTTCTGCCAGAAGCAAGAAGAACACAGTGAGTGACAGGAGAATCGAGGAACACAGTGATACCTGGTCAAAAACAAGAAAATGTATATTTTGCAGTTTTTATTAGAAAAAAATACAAATTTTCAACGTTAGATATTGTTTTGTCTTGAGTCACTAGATTTAGGTAGAAATAATAATAAATAATTTGGAAACTTGTCTATGCTTTTCGCTATGATATCATAATCTCGTCAGGACTTAAAGAGAATGATATATACATAATTCGCTGCAATTCTACTGAAGATTTATAAACTAGAAAACATACCACATTTGACGTTTCCTAATAATTGAAATATTATTTTATTGTAAAAACTAACTATTGCTCATTGTAAAAAAAAACATTAGGTCTAGAATCTATCGCGTAGTAAGATCTTGTAAGACTGTGTCACGTCCCGTGACTGGCAGCAAACCTGAATGAATTCTATTAGTCACAACAGATAAGACCTTGCACCTGTAGCTCACAGACCAGTCTTATCAAATTGTATGAATCAGCAAAGATACCCAATGCTATGCTAGAAGGTTAAACAGACCCTTCATTTGGCATGTGCTGAACTACTGATTAGAAAGTTTTTACCCATAATGCATGGCCTAGGCACGATGGAAAATCAATGTGATATTGCAATTAACCAGAGTTGGCCAAGGTGAAGGTCTTAGAATCCTCGTCACAATTGGTTCTATATAATTCAGGGACCCAACGATGAACTAGTCAGCCAGTTCAGTTCAAGCTCAATTTCCGAAGACTGACAATCCCAAGATAAACTCAGTTCATCAGCTTCGACCACCTGAGTCAATTCAGGTTAGTCAGTATCAGTCCAGTATCGAAGCCGGCAAATTCTGTTCTCCAAAATCACTTCCCAGTATACACAGTTCAAAATCTGGTCTCTATATTCAGTTCGGTCCCTGCGAATTCGGATCCAGCCTACTAGAAATCACAACCTATATAACAGAATACTAGAAAGTGACTACTCAATTCACTATTCAATAATAATAATCCTCCTGGGAGGAGATGATACTTACCAGACCCTTTGTTCAAAGAACTAGTGTCAGGAAAAAACCATACTCCCAACTCTATGGTGCCAAATAGAACTAGCAGCAATTTTGTAATAATAATAAATCTTATTCAATTGTACGTTTGTTGACCTTTCCTCGTCCCTCAGCGAAGATCCTTCTGATCAAAAATTGATTACAAAACGATAAGGATTTCCCCTAATAAGAAAGTATGAGGCGACTGAACGTAACATCTGTTACAACATTTATGTGTCCATATGTAAAAAACATATTTTTTCAACATTATACATCAAATAATAAAAGATTATACACTAGATGGTTCTTTTTACAATTTTACATCCGCAATTTGTAAGTTATGTCTTAGTACCTGAATATAGGGAATCCAGTTCACTATGATTATGAAAAATTTTAAAAGAACAGTAATTTTATGATATGAATAAATAAGAAATATTATGGTAAATAAATGGCTGTAAATATATATTTATGTATCCGTATCTATTACATAGAATTAAGAACCAAATTAAATCACCGATGACGAAGTTTAATTAAACAGGTCCAATGGACTTTTTTCACAAAAAACAATCAATCTATACCAAATATGAAACATAATTGAATGCTACGTGTAGTGATAAACTGGTACATGACTCTTGCATGCGTTTTATCGAACATGATATGTTCTACGTTGCACTCGTGCTTGACCTGTACATCATTTTACTCGAACGTAACATATAGCCGAGGGACCGTTTCGCAAAAAGTCGTCTAGAAATCGAAAAAGTGTATAACGGATTAGTTTTTCAAATCTAAAATTGGTATCGAATGGAAGAAATTTGCCTATTTTTTGATTAACCTCAGCCACCAGCGTGATCTTAAGATAAGATAATCAAGAGGTTCAATCTTGTTTTATGAATAGCAAGTGGACTTTTATTTTTCAGTGATTCCTCTTATGTAATTGTTGACCTGGAGCAGACTAATTTTTTGAATTGTGATTTAATCTGTGATTTCGCAAATTCATACTTGGAAACTAGTACTCTTTGTTAATTATAGTGACTTTTCTGCTTTTCTTGAAAATTTTAAAGACTCTTTCGTTTTTCGCGAGGAGCTTGGAACCGTCGAGAGTTTTTCGCGAGATTGTAAAGTTTTATCATTCAGTTGATTCAATATAGTTATTCTGCAAGCATCTAAATCGCGAACTCGGTATGTTTCAATGTGTGCCCTTAAGCATCAGCTCCCTATATCTGTTATTATTCTCTAATGTGATGCCATTAGGAAGCGAGTTTTGGCATTCAACGCATGATCGCCTTGCCAAATAATGGGAAAAACAGTACCTGGTTAACATATCAATTTTTAGCCTAAGATTTTTTATTCGAATTTTTTAAATCTTTTAATTAAAGCTTATTAAACGGCTTGGCGAAATAAGCATGTAAAATCGGCCGCCGCGCGTATAAAGCTGAATATATTGTCATAAGTTCATTTCCATGTAGTATGAAACTCCACCAAGTTTCAACTTCAAAATCCCATATTTGTGGAAGATATGGAGGGGAAAAGCATAATCAAAAAAGTGATTTTTCTCGAAAACGGCTTGACGGATTTAAATGAACAAACTATATGTTTTAAAGACCACTCTGAATAATTGAAGAAAACTGATGAATTTCTCAAATAAAAAATAAGCAGTAGAAAAATGATTTAAAATTTTGAAATTTTTTTTTTCTGCTATGTTGTTTTAGAGATACCACTTTTATTTTCTCAAGAAAAAATCCTTGCATTGTGTACTAAAACTCAAATTTTGTATGATTTTTTGTGTGTGATGAAACATGGTTAAAAAAAATAAAAATCATGAGCGCGACATTGCCCCATGCAGTCATTTCGAGCCACTTGGTCAATAGAACCGTTTACACTGATCTTCGGTTTTTTGTGACGGCCTCGGGTCTGGTAGTCACCAAATCAAATGTTCTACAGAAGGATTTTCAAGGCACCTCAGCAAAAAGCTGCATAATGTTTCAAAAATTATGAAAAAATCAATGCAAATGTATCTACTCAGCGCATATTACATAATTATTAATTCGCCATAATTACCTACGCGTAATTATAAAACGACGAATTGCGTTCTATTTTAGGAAATATAAATGCCTGGGGGGGGGGTCGCGACTTAAACAACTCTAGTTACGACTCTTTATCGTTCGGCAAGCATAGATATAGTAGATCAGGGACGCACGGGTAAGAATGGTAGTTTCAGTCGAGCTTGAAGCCGTCACAAACTCTGATGGCCCAAAATTCAATGAATCGTGTAGTTATTTTCTAAATTAATTCTGATTTTTATTTATAGCTAAATACACCTTATGATATAACGTTCAATTGTTTGCGCTGTGTAATGGAGGCAAACAAAAACGATTACAGCAAACATCATTTGTTTGTGGCGTATGCATACAAACAGGAGACGATCGCGGCAATCGTTATTTGTTTGTGGTGTATGCATAAAAACAGAAGACGATTGTAGCAATCGTCATTTGTTTTTATGCATACGCCACAAACTAATGACTATTGCTGCGATCGTCTTATTTTTTATGCATACACCACAAACAAATGACAATTGCTTCGAATGTCTTCTGTTTTCATGCATACGCCACAAACAAATGACGATTGCAGCGATCGTCTTCTGTTTTTATGCATACGCCACAAACAAATGACGATTGCTGCGATCATTTTCTGTTTTTATGCATAAGCCACAATCAAATGGCGATTGCTGCGATCGTCTTCTGTTTTTATGCATACGCCACAAACAAATTACGATTGCTGCGATCGTCAGCTGTTTTTATGCAAAAGCCACAAATAAATCTAGAAAAGAAATACACGATTCTTTGGATTTTGGGACATCAGAGTTTGTGACGGCTTCAAGCTCGACTGCAACCGCCA
>JAABKJ010012252.1:0-10561 GCA_011634705.1 Andricus grossulariae
TCACTGGTTCGTAACCTTAAAGCCATACCCGCGTGCCAAAAATATGCCACGGCACTTGCGAGATGGATGCAAAAAGCAGTGATCCTTGGGTCGCTTCGCGTCCTCAAAATACACGAGGGTTTCGCCGGCCTGTCGTTGTGATTTCGTCGTGTCCTCTTACCACCCGTCTCACGGTTGTGAGACGTGACCATGAATGGGATTTACCGCGGTCCTACTGGGAGCCGATGCCATTTTTTAGATGACACTTGCTCCCAGTGGGACCCTGCGGTGGTTGCTAACCTTTAGTTTGTAATTATATATATATATCAATTTGAAATCGTTAAAAATCAATTGAAATTTGTTAAATCCTCTGAAATCCTATTAAATTAGTGAAATCAATTGAAAAATCCTTAAAATCTTTTATAATACCTCAAAGATTTCAAATGATTTGAAATCTTTTGAAATTCCTTGTAATTGTTTAAAGCTCTTAAAAACTCTTTGGAGTTTACAAACTCTGTCTCTATTAAACACAGTAACACGCCATAACGCTATACTCTTCTCTTTCCCCACCAACTTTATTTCTTTCATCATTCATTCATATTGTATACAACACGCGGATCACATTACTAGATACGAAGAAACACGTTGACGTATTATCGAACTCGAACTACAATTCGATTCAATTACTATTGCCAACAGTGATCCCGGAAAGGCCACCTTGACATGCGCATGCTTCGACTGAATGGCGCTCATTGGCTCTAGTTCGCGTACGTATTTAAAATTCAAATGCAGATGCGCACTGCAGCCAATGCACGTCACTATAATCCAAGCAAGCGCACATCAAGGCAGCTCCGTTGGGATCAAAGACTTCAACTGAATAACGAAAAATCATGACACGTTTCATCACATTCTAACCCACTGATGCCTCGTGTCGCACGCATAACAGACGAAAACGATATAATCGTGACAATTGAAATCGACAATATCGTTTAGAGATTTTATATGGAGGAAACTGGGTCGTAAAGAATCCTTGAACGCCTGATAAAGAGAAAAATATTTGTAAAATATATACATAACCCAGTTTTAGTTCATAAACTGCAAATGATCATTCATCCAATTTTTAATTATCTTTTACAATTTCGAAAAATAATATGGAGAGGTGTAATGCCAAATTTTTTAATTAGCAAGATTACAAAGTTTTATGAAAGAAATTTTGATCAACGAAAATTTTAAAATTTGATGTATTTCAAGAAAGTTTTGAAAAATTTATATTGTTGAATATTTGGAAATAATCAGTTTGAAACTTCTTAAGGATTTTGAAAAGATTCACCATGATTGAAATTTTTTAATAAATTCCAGAGAAAAATTCAAAATGATTTTTTATCCTGAATAATTAATGTCTAAAGAATATTTAAAGAGATTTCAAAAGATTCTAAAAGACTTACCAAATTATCATAACATTTAAAAAAAAATTCAGAATGTTAAGAAAAATTTGGAAAAGTTTGAATAATTTTAAATAATATTGAGAAGTTTTGAAAGTTATGGAAACTTTGAAAAAAAAATTTTTATTTGAAACCATTTCTAAAAATTTTTTTTAAATGTAAGTTTTTGAAGATTTGGAAAAAAATGGCAAAACCTTTGAAGAAGTATGAAAGGCTTCAAGAAAATAAAAAACTTTTTTAAAGATTCCTGGGAACATTTTTAATGATTATTTACTTATTATTAAATTATTATCAAAAATTTTAGTAATAGTTCGAGTCAGTGAAATTGACTGATTTAAAGGTTTACTAGAATTTTGCAAAATCCTGAAAAATAAAAAAATTAGACTTTTTCTGCTTATCTTGAAGCTTTGAACTTTTTTTTTAATTTTCTCAAGAATCTTAGGAAAATTATACATTTATGAAACCTTGAAAACAAATTAACAAACAATCTTAAAAAGTAAAAGTTTAATTGTAATTTTTAGTTTGTACTCTTAAAAAATATAGAATATCATATTCCTGTAAAAAATAAAAGAAAAAATTTGTGAAAATGCTATCTGATAAATTTCTGACGTTCGCATAGTTAAAAAAAATATGTTATTCATGAACTCGGATTAAAGTTAAACCTACGTTTCGAATATTTCAATTATCTTGTAAAGTTTATACGCTATATTAATGTTTTATTCACTTAAACAGTTTAAATGTTAAAAATTTGTATAATTCGCCTTATTTTAATGTTGAAGCTTATAGAAAATTTAGGTTAATGGATAAACGGTTTAAAATTTTTCAAAACGAATGATAAATAAAACATGTGAAAAACTACAAGATATTTGATCTTATATTTCTGCTCTGAACATAAATATATAAAACTTCTATAAAAAGATTCAATGATGCACAAATTAATCATCTCTTCCGAGATATGTAAAAACAGGAATGCGCGCGCGGCTACTTGTATCTTAAATATTAAGAAATATTCTTGCCGAAGTGCGTATAAATAATTTATGAAAGAAAGGAAAATTAACGAATTAATGAACCTAATACGCAAATTTTTAAGGAAACAACTAAACAAAACAAAATCATATTTACAACAAAATAGCGGAATTTTTAACAATTTACTAAAATTTTCAACGAAACAGTCAAATTTGCAATCAGGAGAATTCATCTTCAACAAAAAAGTGAGTTTTTATCGATGAAGTTCAACTTCCAATTAATTAATTGAATTTGTAATAAAAAAGATTTACTCATAACGAAAAATATAATAGTTTATATTTTAACCAAAAAAATATTTTTAGTTTAAATGAAAAACTGTTGAATTTGATGAAAAAATACGAATTTCCAAACCAAAAAGCGAATTCCGTATAAAACAGTTGAACTTTCCATAACAACATACGAATTTGGTATGATAACTAAACTTTCAACGAAATAGCTGTATTTTCTACAAAAATAGTAGAATTCTCAACACAAAAAGACGAATTTTCAACACAAAATTTTATAATTTCCAACCAACAAAAAATTAATTCTCAATAACAAATTTTGCGTTTAATTTTCAACTGAAAAATATTAGTTTCAAACAAAAAAAAAAGAACAGTCAAATTTTCAGTTAAAAAAATTAATTTTTAAGTACAAAAAGGAAAATTTTTAACTAAATAATTGAATCCTCAGGCAAATAGTATACTGTTTAACCAAAAATACAATAGTAGACTTTTTCTTGAAAACAGGAGAAAAATAGACATTCTTAAAAAAGGAGTAAAGAGGAGAATAGGGTAAATAGTGTGAAGTCTGTATTTAGATGCTTTACTTGTAAAACGACAACCTGCAGTTTTCTTCCAGCTAAAACGAATTTAAATCATTCATGTTGGCTAGCATTTCCTAATGTTGTTCTTCTTTCAACGCTGTATACGTATAGAAACACCTCACTGGAATAATTAATCAATTTTGCTTATTAAAATGAAAATGATAAAATGAGGGTTATGTATCAAATTGAACTATAAAAATTTTAGTTTCAATCATTAAAATTAAGCTTATGTGCATGCAATTAGAATATGAAAATGGAATTTAAACAAATATGTATTCTTACATAGTTCAGTCACATTTTCTGATTGAATCTAACACATCATTGCTTGTGTATTGCATTTCTTCCAAGTCCATGTTGGTTTCCAAGTTCATGTTGATAACGATTTAACGAAAAAAAAAAATAAAATTGTCGAATTCAACGTAATATAATAGTTTTCCAACGAGTCTTTGTGGGACGAATTTCCTCAGTTTGTTTAAAAACCATAAGAAATTCACCGTAGCGACGGCGAAAGAAATCTAAAGTCTTCAAGTTTTTTATCTTTCTTTTTCAAAACACGAAATAGAAGTGCAGCTCCAAAACCAATCATAAACACGAGTTTCCGTACAACAATAATGTCAAATTGTTTCAAGTAATTTCGAAATGGTTCGAGAAATAATCAAAAATGGCGCCATACGCTTTTTAATAATTGAACAAGTAGCAAAAGCGCGCTACGCGCGCGCATGCTTGTTTTATGAATTTCGAAAAAGATATTTAATTCTGGGGATCAAGAATAATAATTTTGAGAAATAAAAAGCGTTTTTACACTAACACGTTTAATTTTTGGTCCCTTATAGGCCTAACCGGAAAACCTGAAATTTGTCACGGAATTTTTATATACATGGAAAAACCTGGGAATCTCAGGGAATTTTTTTTGAGAACGCGTCTAAGTTTTTAATAAAGCCTAAGTATAAAATTGAATAACAATGATTCTTCGTTTGTGAAAGTAGCTTTATATTACTTTAATTAACTATATTGTTGGAAATTCCTTTTTTTTCGTTTGAAAGTAATTGTTTTAACTGAAAATTTAACTGTCATATTTTTGGTTAAAAGTGGATCGTTTCTGGTTTAAAATTCATGTACTTTGATGAAAATTCGTTCTGTTTGGTAGAAAGTTATTCTTCTTTGTTGTTCAACAATTTGTCTTTTTCTGGTTGAATTCAACCGTATTTAATTAGAAATCAAAATCTTTTTTAGTGAAATATCAAATACAACATTTTTCGTGCAGAATTAATCTTTTTTGGAATAAAAATTTAATTGGCTTAATAATGATCAAGAATTATTTTTGTCGTTGTTTTTGAAGATTCATCATTTTAATTGAAAATTCATCTCCTTGGTTGCAAAATAAGTTATTTAGTTGAAAACTCGTTGTTTCTTTGGCTGAAAATTAATTTTCTTCAAGGAAAATTTCACTATTCCTGTTAAAACTTTCACTATTTTATTGAAATTTTGATTGTTGTTAAACATTTTTTTGAACTTTTGATTTGAAATTTAACTTTTCCAGTTAAACATATATCATTTTAGTTGAAATGTCATCTTTTTGTTTACAAATTAAAACTACTTGGTTGAAAGTTAAACTACTTTATTAAAAGTTCATCTCTTCGGTTGAAAATTTAACTATTTTGTTGAGAATTCGTGTGACTTTTGGTTGTAAATTAATTTTTTTGATTGAAAATTTAATTATTTCATGTTTGGTTGATAATTCATCTTTTTGGTTGAAAATTCAAGTATTCTAGTTAAATATTCATCATTTCAGTTGAAAATTCATGTTTTTGGTTGAAAATAAAACTGCTTGGTTGAAATTTAAATTCCTTTGTTAAAAGTTCATATTCTGGGCTTACATTTTATATTTAATTCAGTTGATGAATTATTTCTTTTGAAAATTTTTAAATAGTTTATCGAGTAATCTGAATGTTCGCTTAAACATTTAAATAAGTCTAAAACATTTTTATTTCAAACGTTTGAAGGAAACTTTTCACATTATGCCCAGATTTTTCAATTTAAATATTAGAGAAAAAATGCTTTTTTTAGAAATCTGCTTAATTATAACTAAAAAGAATCTCTTTAGCTTCTGAAGATAATCATCAAAAATTTTTGAGCTGAAACTTTCTAGTTTCTAAATATCTATAAAAATTGAAAATATTTCATCGCTTGTATTTTAGAATATTTCATTTTTAATAACGTATAGTGTATAAACTTTATAGTTTAGTTTAAATATTAAGAATGTAGTTTTTGATTTTAATTGATTTTATGAAAAGCTAATTTTTCGTACCTATGCCTACTTGGATTCTATGTTATGTTTCTTGAACTGACCCAATTAATTTCTTTATTTCAAATTGCTGAAGACCTCAGTTAAATTGATTTATTAGTATTTAACATAGTATTTAGATAACCTCACATTTCTCGTAAACTTGAAGTTTGCAGACTTTTTTTTTGTTTTTTTGAATGGCAAAAAAAAATGAAAGCTCCAACCACGAAGGAATAGTGAGGAGTGGTGTGTTTGGTGAGCCGAGGTGGGACGAGCGCTGTCAAAGAATTCGTTCATGTTTGCCACAAATGAAAACTCGATACCAGGATCGTGCACATGCGCAGAGCTGTTTTCGCAGTCACGTGTTATACCCACTCCCCTATGTTATGTTTTGACATCTCGATGCATACGCAGGTTATGTTCGTTTGTGTTTTTATTATGTTGGGTGTATATCATGTTCCTCAATTAAAAACGAGAAGGAAAATGGCATCAAAAATACGAAAAGGATCTAGAAAGTGTAAGTATTATAATAACATTATTATAATCATTTGTGGACTACGTAAGTAAGGGATAAAGTTAATTTCAGTGAACAAAATATTGTAGGTTATTATGTGCAACACTTTTATATTTCATGAGTTCAAACACAAGTTCGAAACTTCCAACGCGCTTTGACATCGTTGACTTGGAAACCGCCAGTGCGCATGTGCACTATCCTGGTACCAAGTTTTCAGTCATGGCAAGCATCAAGGAATTCTTCGACGTTGTTCGTCCCACTCCCCACTTACAGGGATACCACTCCTTACTATTCCTTCGTGTCTCAAACCAATCATAAATACGAGTTTCCGGACAACAATAGTTACAAAGTGTTTCGAATAATTTCGAGATGGTTCGAGAAATAATCGAAAATGGCGTCATGCGCTTTTTAATATGCAAGTAGCAAAAGCGAGCTACGCGCGCGCATGCGCGTTTTCAGAAATATCGAAAGAGCTGTTTAATTTTGTGGATCAACAATAAAAATTTTTTTGAGAACCAAAACATGAATCGAAAATTTAAAATAAATCCAATAAATTATTCTAAACTGTTGGAAATTGTAATGTTTTCAAAATATTTGTAACTAAAAAATTAGGAACACCTTAGCAATTAACAAATACTTGGATTTAATGTTAAATTTCTCAAACGGAAAACATTAAATTTTGTATTTAAAAGTGTTAAGACCTTTGTTCCATTGATTATTATTATCAAATGATTGAATATATTATTTAGATAACATAAATTAAATTTCAACTAAAAAAGATTTTAATTTACAATTAATAAAAGATAGTTGAATTCATGTCAGAAAAGACAAATTTTTAACAAAACAGCTGAATTCTCAACAACGACAAAATAATTGTTACCAGTTGGATTTTAAACCAAAAAAAATCAAGTTTTTTAAAAAAGACGAATTTTCTACAAAACTATTCCAGTGGAAGATTCATAATTTGAGTTGAAAATTGATCATTTTGCTTGAAAATCAATTTTTTCACTGACAATTTACCTATTCTATTTTTGGTTAGAAATTGATCTTTTTTAGTTCAAAGTTGAACTATGTGGTTCAAGAATTTTCTTTTTTAGTTAAAAATTCATGTATTTTATTGAAACATGGGCTTTTTGGTGAAAAAATAACAAATCCTGTTTTTAAAATTCATTTTTTTGGTTAAGAATTCAACTTTTCGGTTGAAAATTCAACTTCTTGGTTGAAAATTCAAGTATTCCAGTTAAATATTCATGATTTTAGTTGAAAATTCATATATATGTACTTTAAAATAAAACTAATTGGCTGAATGTTAAACCTCTATTTTAAAAGTTCATCTGTTTGATAAAAAATTTAACTATTTTGTTGAAAATTCGGTTGATTTTTGGTTGAAAATCAATTTTTTTTATTTGAAAATTTAATTATTCCCTCTCAGGTTGAAAGGTTATCTTTTTTATTTAAAATTCATGTCTATTTCAGTTAAAGAATTATTCCTTTTGAAAAATTTGAAATAGTTTATCCAGTTATCTGAATTTTCGCTTAATATATCTGCTTGATGATTACATCTAAAAAGAATTTCTTCAGCCTCTCAAAATTATTATCAAACATTTTTGATCTGAAACTTTCTACTGTTTAAAAATCATCATATTATTTATCATAGTATTTAGATAACCTTGCATTTATTGTAAACCTGAAGTTTGCATGATTTGTGTTTTTAACGGGAGTAAAGAACGACAGCTTCATCCAATCACGAACACGGATTTCCCGACAACAATAGTTTCAAATTGTTTCGAGCAATTTCGAGATGGTTCGAGAAATAATCGAAAATGGCGTCATGCGTTTTTTAATATAAGGACAAGTAGCAAAAGCGCGCTGCGCGCGCTCATGCATGTTTTTAGAAATTTTGAAAGAGATGTTTAATTTTATTTAATTACAATTTATTTATTTTTTAATTGTTTAAATGTTTCATTTATTTCTCCTTTTGGAAAATTTGAAATAGTTTATCCAGTAACTGAAATTTTCGAAAAGTTAAATATTTCTTTAGATATCTACTCAAAATTTAAAAAAATCCCTTCAGTCTCTAAAACTTATTATCAAAATTTGCTCAAATGTTTCAAGATTCAAACTATTTCCAGAAATAACATATATATGTTTAGTGTATATACTTTACGTCTGTTAATTTAAATATTTAAAATGAAGCATTAAATTAAAATTAAGTCCATGAAAAACATATTTTTCATGGTTCCATTAATTAATATTATTATCAAATTATGAATATATTATTTAGATAACATAAATGATATTTTAACCAAAAAATATTTTGATTTTTAATAAAAAAACAGTTGAAATCATGCCAAAAAAGACGTATTTTTAACGAATTCGCTAAATCCTCAACCAAAAAAAAAATCGTTTTTACCAGTTGCATTTTTATTCAAAAAAGACGATTTTTTTTAGAAAAGTGACGAATTTTCCTAAAAACAGTTCAATTTTTCAACACAGAAATAGGAATTTTTAATGAAATAGATTAATTTTCTACCAGAAAGGACTAATTTTCATCAAAACAGACATTCTCAACCAAAGAGATGAATTTTTAACTAAAATTATGAATCTTTAAGAAAAAACAATGATTTTTTAATAAAGTAGTTGAACCCTCGACCAAAAAAGATTAATTTTCATTCAGTTGCATTTTTACCTGAAAAAGACGAATTTTCAATAAAATACTCGAATTCTCAAACAAGCCAGATTAATTTTCAAACCAGAAAACGAATTTTTAACCAAATAGTTCAATTTGTAACAAAAAAAGTTTTTCAGCCAATGAAGAAAAAAAATTTTCACCCAAATTACAATATGAGGGCATAAATGGGTTTTAATACAAAATAGAGATTTCGATAAATACTTCTTGTTCAGGTTTATTTGTTAAATTGTTTTTAAGGTTATAGAAATATCATTTTCGTAAGACTCTTGAGAAAATTCAAAAAGATTTTTGAAGATTTCAGAGATGTCGGAAAAGTAGATTTTTTTTATTTGATAGGATTTCGCAAAATTTTACAAAAAAGAACTGGAGTTCGCTTAAAAGATATGTAGGACTTTCAGAAGTTTTAAAAATAAATATATTCTAAACTTACTCGAATTATTCCTCAAATTGTGATAAATCTTTGAAAATTAACAAATTTGCCCTCAAATCTTCTAATTTTTTTTTCGACATTTGTAGCAATACTTTGAAATTTTTAAAACCTTTTCAAATTTTCTTTGAAAATTAATTTTTCAAAACAACAAAAAATTTCTCACAGGATTCTCAAGAAAAGTTTTTCATTTTCTT
This sequence comes from Andricus grossulariae, assembly GCA_011634705.1. Classification (NCBI taxonomy): domain Eukaryota; kingdom Metazoa; phylum Arthropoda; class Insecta; order Hymenoptera; family Cynipidae; genus Andricus; species Andricus grossulariae. The sequence goes on from JAABKJ010012252.1 coordinate 9,367, forward strand.
GAAGCCTTTCAAATTTCTTAAAAAGTTTGGAAATTTTTTTCGAAATATTCAAAAACTTACACTTTGTTTTGAATTTTTGTAAATCTTTTCAAATTTTACTTTATTTTTTTAACCATTTCCAAAACTTTCAAACCTTCTAAATATCTTTTAAAATTATTCGAATTCTTGCACAATTTTTCTTAAAATTCTGTAAAAGTATAATTTGTTTATTTTATAGGATTTTGCAATATTTTAGAAAAAATTCAAGTCAGTTTAAAAGCTATTTAGGACTTTTGGAAAAATTTTATTTAAAAGTGTCTCGAATAATTCCTGAAATTTTGAAAAATCTTTTATGATTAAAAAACTGGCCTTAAATTTTTCAGATTTTTTTCAACATTAGTTGAAAGCTAAAATGGTTTTAAAATGTTTTTCTGTACATTTTTAGTCTCCTTAAAAATCTTTTTAAGTTTCAAATTAATTTAGAATCTTTTCGAAACTTCTAAATATGTTTCAAACTCACCACGAATTTTTTTATAAAACTTTGCAATCTTGCTAATCGAAAAATTTGGCTATAAAATCGCCTATATTCTTTTTAGAAATTTAAAGAAATAATTAAAATTATTTTTTAATCTTTGCCAATTTTCTTTTAAAATTTATTTTTCAAAACACAAAGTCAGTTCAAATTTTCCCAGGAATGTTAAGAAATTTTTTCCATCGTTAAACCTTTCAAAATCTTTAAGAAGCTTGAAAGTTTTCATTTTCAAATATTAAAAAATGTACGTTTTTTCTAACTTCTTTGAAATGTTTTCAAGTTTTGAATTAATTTTAAATCTTTTTAAAACTTCTAAATGTTTGTGAAAGTTCATCAAATTTTTTATAAAACTTTGTAACCTTGATAAGCTGAACATTTTTACTTTAAAATCGTCCATATTCTTTTTCGAAGTTTTAAGAAATAATTTTAAATGTTTTGAAATCTTCGTCAATTTTCTCTGGAAATGTATTTTTTAAATAAATAATCAGTTTACATATTCACAGGAATTTTAATAAATTTTCTTTATTCTCTTGAAACATTTTAAAATTCTTACAGAAAGCTTTTTTTTTGTTGTAGAAATCTTGAAAAATCTACATATTATATTTTGCGTGCTTGAGTAGAGGAAAGTCGTATCTCCCAGAATTTGGGAAACAAACAAAATTTAAAATACTAAAGTTTGATTTT
>JAABKJ010012253.1:0-10560 GCA_011634705.1 Andricus grossulariae
AGGGATAATGCTGGCATCGTAGCAGTCTAGCAAGTCATCCTTGAGTTGATTCGTCCACTCAATGTGGGCGTTTCGCCCACATATATATATATATATATATATACTTATATACTTATGCCTTATAATTATGAGATTCGTAAAGTATAGGAGTAAAAAGTGCAATAGTAAAAAAATTGTAATAGTAATTGTAATATTGAAAATAGTAAAGCCTGAATCTTTCAAAAACTACTTTAAGAATGTTTAAAATGAGTATTATAACAAAAAATGTGGCTATTCCTAAGAACTCTATAATAAATTAGTCACTGATTAATTAATGGCTTTTAGTACACTACTTGATTGAATTTCTAAAATATTTGAATGGATTTCATTACAGATTAATTTTCATCCACACTGAAGAACTTTATATTGATTCCAATATCTCAAATAAGAAATCCATTCTTTTTTTCCAACGAGACTTCATACAAAATAATTCCCTTTCCCTGAATTTCGTAAGCAAGTAAATTCTTATTTTTGTTTTGATATCCTCCAATAGCCTATGATATAAAATACATTATTAAGTAGATACTTAATCATTAAAATATGCCAAAATTAAAGGAAAAAACTACAGAACGAAGAAATCTAGAGATTAAGCAGTTAATGCAAGAAAAGCGAAATGGTGAAGATGTCAAAGAAGAGGAACAAGAACAAGAAAAAAAATATAAAAAACGAAAAAGGGAGGATGCATCATTTATTGAAGAGAACAATTTTAAACAAAAACAACCGAAAATAAATAAAATAAAGTATGAACAATTTCAAGAAGAAGAAAAGGCGTTGGTAACAAAAGAAAGAATAGACGGAGAATATAAAGCTAAAGTAAATAAGCAAAAAAAGGAATCAATAGCAAAAAAAAAGAGCAAACGAAAAATATAAAACTATAGAAAGGAAGGAACAAAAAGAATCAAGAGCAATAAAGAAAGCAGATGAAAAATATAGAGCTAAAGATAATGAGCAAATGAAATAATCAATAGAAAAAAAAAGAGAAGGCGAAGAGTATAAAGCTAAAGAAAGAGAGCAACAAAAAGGAAAAAAAGCAAAAATGAGGAAAGACGAAAAATATAAAACTAAAGATAATGTGCAAATAAAAAAATTACTGGGAAAGAAGAGAGAAGATGAAGAATATAAAGCTAAAGATAATGAGCACATGAAAAAATTAATGGCAAAAAAGAGAGAAGACGAAGAATAGAAAGCAAAAGAAAGGGAGTTACAAAAAAATTTAACAGAAGAAAACGAAAAAATCCATATTTTAAGATTAAAGAACAAAAAAAGCAACAAAAAGCAATAAAGAAAAAAAGACAAGATTCGGAATTTAGAAAAGAGGAAAAAGATGAAAATACAAAACTTTGCTTAAGATTAAAGGCTTTGTATAGTTTTATATAAAATTATATCGAAGATTTTAGAAGAAAGAAAGATCCTGCGTCCGTTGCCAAATTAAAGTTTATAAAGAAGCGAAAAGATACACCAAGTAATGTTTGTGCTTGTTGCGAAACTTGGTGGTTTAGTCATTCAGTAGTGAATATAGCAGCCACAAAACCTCATTCTAAATTACCAGATGATGTTTTCATAGAAAAAATAGTTCATGACAAAAATTATTCAAAAATATGTAGAACATACGATAAAAACATTAGGGCCGGAAAGATACCTAAATTGGCGACTAGTAATGGTTTGAAATTTCCTTATGCACCAGAATGCGTGAAAAAATTGTCAGATTCGGAGGCCGTCTCGGTATCCCCATTACAGCATTCGCACAAACTAGAACTTTAAAACCACACGCATTAAACTCACAACTGTCATTGGAAGAAAGCGTTGTACATGTTCCATCTGCTATAAATAAAGTAGTTAGTACATTGCCAAGACCGTTTAATCAAATGGATATTGCACAATTAATATTTAAGAGAAACCTTTTAAATAAGTCTGATTACATGAATGAAATTGTAAGACCAGCTGCTATTTGCGAAACATGACATTACTTATTATCCACTCCTCTATATCAAAAATATGCAATTAAAGTAGATCAATCCTTTTTCAATCAATATTGAAGGAATTGTGATGTTATGCTTAATTTTGTAATAGAGGATGAAGACAAAGGTGAGAAAGATAACGTTAATGATTGTAAAATCAAAATTTTAGACGGTGGGACGGCAAAATAAGTTATGTGGTTGATTACGAAACTGACGATAACAGTAGCGATACTGAAGAGGAGATTGTTAATGAAGGTTTACCTTTAGATAGGAATGCAGATTCTGCAAAAATTGCTCAAATTATAGCGCCTGGACAAGATAAAAAACCAGTCTCTTGGACAACACCTCATTTAGGCGCATTATGTCATCCTAGAATTTGCGGAGGTTATGATCCTACAGCAAATGTATCGGACACTGCAAGAATCAAATTCGAAGTTAGACGAAGTGACAGAAGAGCATGCGAAACCAAATTTCTTTTATATTTTGCACAAAAAAAATGCATAGTAATCTATCTGCTCAGGTTAATGTATATTTGCGACAACTTAAAACAAACGAAAATTTAACAGCAGAAAATGTTCTTAGCAAAGGATTCGTTGATGACGCAATTAGGCATGATGTAGGATATAAAGTAATAAAACAAATTCGTTTGTCGCCTGCATATTTGGAAGGCGAAAAAAAGAAAATATTAGCTATGATACGGCAAATTGGAAAGCCAACCCTTTTTTTTACTTTATCAGCTGCGGAAAGATGTTGGCCAGGATTAATGCAGATGTCAGCGTGCGTTCTTATTAACAAACAAATTTCATTAGAAGAAGCATTAAATCTCGATGATAATACAAAAACTGATTTTATTCGGCGAGATCCCGTTACGTGTGCATTGTATTTCGATAATAAATTCAGAGAAATCTTAAATTATTTACAAGAAAAAGTTGTCCATTTTAAGAGTATTCTGTTGTGGACCATTACTTTAGAATTGAATTCCAATTAAGAGGTTCTCCTCATGCACACTGCTTTCTCTGGCTTAAAAATGCCCCAGATTTTGATAGCAATGATTTTGAAACACGCCAAGATGCCTCGAATTTATTGATAAATTCATCACTTGTGAGTATGTTAAGGATAATCCTTTTATGGCTGTGCAGCGACACAAGCATGCTCACATGTGTAATAAAGGTAAAAAGAATAAAATGAAATGTAGATTCGATTATCCGGTTCCAGTTATGCCTCGAACAATGATACTAGATCCTTTGGAAGATATAGGTGACGAAGCAATGATAATAGCAAACAATAATTTGAAAGAAATTAGAAAATTAATGCATTATTATTACAAAAAGTCCAGCGAGTTAGTAGAATTTGACGATATTTTAGAGCGATTGAACTTAACAGAACACGAATATGTATTAGCAACTCGAACCTCGATAAAAAGAACTAGAATCTTTTTACAGAGAAAGAGTACGGAAGTAGCGATAAATTGTTATAATTTACATATCCTGAATTTATTTGAGGCTAATATGGACATTCAGTTCATTCTAAACCCGTATAGCTGTGCATCATACGTTGTTAATTATATAAGTAAAGTAGATAGTGGATCGTCAAAATTATTACGCGAAACGGTAGAAGATTTGAATAATGGCAACGTTGGAATTAAAGAAAATTTGAGAAAATTTGCCGATGCTTTTTTGAATGGTAATCTCATGTCAGCACAAGAGGCGGCATATCACGTACTTTCCTTAAGGGCATGTGACAGTGAAACCGCTCGACCAAGCCAGTCCTAAGGTCGAAATTTTTCCTCATATTTACAAATAAAAGTTTTAAAAAAGCGGAAAAATTTTCGGAAAATCTTAATTAACTCAAAAGGAAAGCGTGCGGCAAAGCGTAGAGTTGGGGAAGGAAAAATGTTTATTATAAAGATAATAAATGTTGACCGACACATTTGTACATATGTCAGTAACATGTGCTGTCGGTAACTCTGTACTTTTTTGTTTGTTCGACGACAGATGGTGCCAGGGCTGCTCTTTTTTATTTAGAACTTGTCTCAAGTACGGTCACAAGTAGAGTTCTGACTCTGTTGTATTACTTTGAGAATGGTAACGAGAATGAGAATATTACCGAGAATATAAAAGACGGATAAATTCGATTCAAAGTGAACATAACCTCAAATTTAGGTAGTTCACAATACCAAATTGTAATATGTTGACAACTTTGATATGGTTGAATTCTGACAAGTATAATTAACGATTTGAAAATGTCTAATTATACTTTTTTTAATTATAACTTTTATACTTGTTTCAAGGGTTCTATTCTTGCTTGTAGAACGTTCTACCATCGCTTGTATACACCTCTATACAGATTTATTATTGCTGTTCATGAATATATTCATATACGTAAATAACTTATATATAAATGAATTAGTCATTTGATCTAGCCGCATAAAGGCAGATATATAAATTAATCCTTGCTCTTTCCAATTCGCTACAAAGATTTCAGTACTTCACAATTTCCCACGAATGGATATATAATGCCTCATTTTATTATTAATTCAGTAGCCTTAATTTTTTGTTCAAACAATTGTTATTAACAATTTTTATTAACAATTTCATTATTTATAAACGAATTTTTTTCTAAAACCATATTTGAACAGCTCAATGATTACAAATACTTAAATACTTTGTTTTATTGCAAAAATCGCAACAGTATTTTTGTTAATAATAATATTTCTAAACAATTCTTATATTTTATATAGCTTTCGTCTCTAAACGTGATTCTCAAATTAGAAGAAAAAGGAAACCTTTGTGTCCTATATATTGTCTTTTAAGTCAAACCATTTGTTAGCTGTGGCCTTGAAACAATTAATTGCAAAATCATCTTTAGTTTGCGCCAGCTGCAATTTTACAATTAGGATTTTCGATTTTTTAGTTAATTATCTGGTAGTTTACCAATAATCGCTCACACTGTCACCACGTTTCGCGCTCGATAACGTATTAACCTTGCACTATCTTTGTCTCTTTCTTTTTTCGTAGTTTGTGCCATTTGTCCAAAAATTAAAATTTTCCTTTTTTAAGTTGTTTTTTAACAATTAAAACAAAAAGTGATTATTAACGAATTTGTATATCTTTTTGGGATGCACAATTTTTTAGTAATAATTTTTTTCGTATATTTCATCGTTTGACCGCAAAAAGGGAATTGTTGATTTTTCATTATTTTTTGTGCAATCAAAATTTGAATTTCTCAATTTTCCAAGAAAAATCATAAAGTTCTTATGATAATATTGTAGGGCTTTCAAGAAGCAACGTTCTTCTTTTCTTTACTTTTCTTCACATCGTGCGTTGTTTGGCTTAAAATGTTAATTTTCTTTCTTTTTTAGACTTCGAAAATGCTATGCCCCTGATAATTTTCCTTTTATCAAAAAAAGTCGTTAGAATAAATTGTTCGAATTATCGAGTATGAAGAATAGCCGTACATCGAATTTCTAAATCTTGAAACAAAATGGTCTCCAAAATTTCCAAAATGCTTAAAGTTTTTTAACTTGTATCCAAAATAGCTGGCTAACGAACTCATCCTTTCTTTTTACACCCTTCAAAGGTGTTAAAGCACAATCCGAGTAGTCTTTCAAAAGTCATCCGGTATACAGCCGACAATGACGACGACAACAATGACGACAGACACCGACATTATTACCGCAAACATTATTTTTCACACTTAAACCAATACCTTCTCATTAGGATAAGAATGTAAAAATCGAAAACCTTGATTGTCAAATTGCAACTAGCACAGACCAAAGATGATTCTTCAATTAATAGTTTAGAGTCATAGTTAACAAATGATTTTAATTAAAAGAAAATCTATAAAAGATATTATTTGAGAATCACGTTTAAAAACGAAAGCTATATCAAACATACGCATTTATTTTAAAAAATTGTTAATAACAAAAATACTATTGAGCTTTTTGCAATACAAGAAAGTATTTGTAATCAGAGTGATTCCCTCAATAGTTAAACGAAAATTGCAGCATTGACCTTGTAAAGAAAGTTCTTCACTAAAGTACAAAGAATTTAACACGTACTTAGGAAAGTACCCATGTTTACACTCAAATATTAACCAAAGTTTTGGTTCCGAAAATTTCTTATTTCTACGTGGAGACAAGTGTCCTGAGAAATGATTTACATTTTTTTCCTGAAATTCTTCGATTCAATAGGTGTCGAGATATCCAGCTGCGAATATCTCAACATTAGTGCAAATTAAATTGTTTATAACGCTCTAAATTGAAAACGGTTAACTCTATGAAAAATGTTATCAAGTATAAAAGTTTTGTTTTTCAGTGAGGTCTCCAAATATAATTTTAGAACGAATTAAGTTGATAAATAATGAAGTTGTTAATAAAAATGGCTTAAACAAAAAATGACCCCGATTTCGAAAAAGCATCCTTCATATTTGTAATCAGGGGATTTTTGCGGACTTTTTAAACCAGACATACTGAACGGCACTATTGGTGCATACAGAAGTGTGCTACTGGATTATATTATCAATTCGTCGATTTTTGGCTGAGATTAATTTAGACACTGATCGTTATTATCGGTAATACATTTCACATCATACGCATGCATGTATGGTCGATGAGAATATTCTGGTCACGTGATATTCAGTAAACTTTATTCAAGTCATACGCATGCAAAAGGTATGACTGATTAGAATTGGATTGTATGAATTCAAGAATTAAATTGTGACTGCAGAAATTTCGGTTTTATTTTTCTTTTTACACTCATACGCATGCATGTATGGTCCATGAGAATATTCTGGTCACGTGATATTCAGTAAACTTTATTTAAGTCATACGCATGCAAAAGGTATGACTGATTAGAATTGGAGTGTATGAATTAAGAATTAAATTGTGACTGCGGAAATTTCGGTTTTATTTTTCTTTTCTCACTCATACGCATGCATGTATGGTCGATGAGAATATTCTGGTCACGTGATATTCAGTAAACTTTACTCAAGTCATACGCATGCAAAAGGTATGACTGATTAGAATTGAAGTGTATGAATTCAAGAATTAAATTGTGACTGCGGAAATTTCTGTTTTATTTTTCTTTCCGCACCTTTATCTCGTCAAGTGACACTCATACACATTGAAAAAGTATGTTTAATGAGAATATTCTTATTATGTGACTGTATGCCAGCACAAAATAAATAATTGAAATTAATAAGGACGAAAGACATTTTGGAATTCGTTTAAACTAATTTCAATCGCGCTTTTTATCTTAGGAATTACAAAGAGGTGGCAAGTCTGACGTAGCCGCATGAAATGTTAGATATAAAAATTAATCCATGCTGGTTAATTAAAGCGAATTCGCTATGAAGATTTCATAAATTCTTAAAAGTTTCCCACGAATTGATACAGTGCTCCAATACATGTTTGTTACAAAGCGAGATTGAGGATGGACCTCATTGTGTTATTCTTAATTCGTCCATTTTTGCTGGGATTACTTTAGACACTGATTGTTAATATCATGCAATACATTTTTAACTCATACGCATGCATGTATGGTCGATGAGAATATTCTGCTCACGTGATACATCGCATTGTTTCATTATAATTTTCATTATAGAGGTGTACAAAAAAACTTCGAACGAGTCATAAGAAGCTAGCCTGACACATTCTTACATTGCTTCCGGCTTATTATTCTTAGCGTACAATATTTATTCAACTCATACGCATGCAAAAAGTATGGTTGATTAGAAGTGTACGAATTCAAGAATCAAATTCTGACTGCGGCAATTTTGCTTTTATTTATCTTTCCTTACCTCTACCTCATCACGTGACACACATACGCATGCAAAAAGTATGTTTAATTGGAATATTCTTATTATGTGACTTTATATCCCAGCCAAAAATAACTGATTGAATTCAACAAGGATGAAATACATTTTTGAATTCGTTTGAATCTCAATCGCGCTTTTTATCTCGTGAATTAGTAAGAATTGGCCATCTAATCTAGCCGTATTTACAGTTAGGTATGACAATTAATCCATGCTGATGGATTAAAGCGAATTCGCTATGAAGATTTCAATACTTCACAATATCCCACGAATTTATATCACAGTAAATTTCAGGGATAGTATTTATGTGAAGTTGGGTAAAAACGTTGCAAACAATTGAAAACTACAATTATCCGACGACGGATAATTTTTATCCACGTCGTGATCAAAATTATCTGCCATCGGATAATAGTAGTTTTCAATTGTTTCTAACGTTTTTATCCAACTCCGGATAAATAATATATCTGGGATTTACTGTAGTAGTGCTAGAATACGCGATCAAAAATAATAATTTTCTTGCTATTCGTCAAAATTTACGAGGACATGAATGCTCAGTTGCTCGGAATGGCTAATTTGTAAATGCAATTAATTTTTTTAGTTATGTGACATTTTATATCGCTCTCTTGCTAGCTAATACTTTTTAAGTTGTAAAATTTAAAGCTTCCTTTTTTTACAGTTTTTGAACAATCGGCACCAAATTTTGCGCATATATTCTTTGGGCTCTCAGACAGGTTGTCAGAGTATGAGGAGGGGGGGCAGATAGAGGGAGCGGGGGGCACCGCCGCAGATTTTGAATAATCGGCACCAAATTTTACACATATATTCTTTGGGTTTTCAGGCAGGTGGCAAGAATATGGGGGGGGGGGAGATAAGGTCCACCACCGCAGATTTTGACCAATCGGCACCAAATTTTGCACGCATATACTTTGGGCTACCGGAGAGGTCGTAAAAGTATGGGGTGGGTGGGGGCACCGCGGTGTTTGTACAAATGTACATTCCTGAGAAACTCCTTCATATTAAAAAGGTAGTCCCAGATTGTGATTTCGCAAAAATTGTCTTATCTTATATTTACATAGAGATGAAATTGAATGCGTGTGCGTGTGTACCTCACCGAATTCAATGCAAACGCGGGCATGAATTAAGGCTCCAGATGCGAAAAGGAGATATACGCATAATTATTCTGCTGCTGCGCGTGGGGAGGCCCCTGAGCACTTGAAAATAACGTTCCGAATTTTAATTTTTTAAATCCGTACCTGCATTTGAAATTTGATCACGCATCTTTTTCTCTCAGTAGAAAAAGCTGTAACTTCCTTTGTTTTTGAATTATTAATCAAAAAAACTAATTTTCAATTCTTAATTTTCCGGTGCGATCAATTTTTTCCCGTGTAGGCTGCGACCCGTTCGATAAGACTTAACTATACAGCGTTAGTTGGACTTTCGTAGCAGAGGCCGATCAGATATAGATGATTTTTATTTCAAATACAAACAATCAGGACTTGTTCTCAATGAAATGAAATGGGTATTGATAATTTAGAACCACTGTCACGTCCCGTGATATATATATATATATATATATATATATATATTTCGGTTTCTATTCCTTTGGAATAGAACTGAAGAGCCTATGACAAAGCCACCAAACGCGTCCTCGGGTTGCGGATAGAGGGTCCCTGTACCAAGGGTTTCTGCTGAATATGGTTACAATAATTAATAAGCAGTCGCGGACAATTGTCCAGGGATGGTCCCGAAGGAATAACCCCTTAGCGGAGGCGTGACAACCGTGCCGAAAGCTGAATGGCACCTGGGTGAGGTGTCTCAAACGGTGACTCAGGGAAACCTGGCGACCTGTCAGAGTATGCGGCCTTATCCTTGCATGCGGGGCTCTGCAAGGATGGACGTACACTCTTCCCTAGCTTCTCGTGGGAAAAACAATGATAACACCAAACATAGTTGAAGTAAGTGCGGTTCCAAACAATCGAATGCGCAGGGCTCAAGACAATGGGTCGGGCAACAATGCTGACTATCCTAGATTTGAGGGAGCTAATCAAGATGGAGATAATGTGATAAAACAGCAAAATCTCATTACTTTTAAGTGGACGGATTGACTCAGGAACGACTTGCTGGAAGGCTTTGATTCCAGTATGACCCCTGAACGAAAAGGATACATAGCGCGACTACATGCTTTGTGGTGCGCGAAACAACCAGATCTCTCGCATTTTTTGGATAAACGTTTGCGAAATCGTGCCGAGGAACTCCGGAAAAGGGGTTATAAAAGCGGAGAGCCAACTCAGCCGCAGCCAGAATAAGCCGGCAACAGAGAAAGAGAGGCGACACTGATACCCATCGGGAGCAGGCATCCAATCGAGGAAGAGCGATGCTTCAGGACCTGAAGAAACAACAACATTCATGTCTCTCTCAAGCCTAAAGATCTGGCTGAACTAAATGACCAGCTTCGTGGAGATTTTTTCGATGAAGCCGACCTCTGGACTATCAATTGTAGTGTTTATAATGCATCGAGAGCTTTGGCAGATGCAAACCGTAAAACAAAACCAACAGTTGATCATAAGACCAAAAGACGAATGCATGAACTCAGCACAAAGATAGGCAAGGCAGTACGCTTCCCGCATTCAGCGTGTGATTGACTACATAACATCTAGTAGGACTTTCACTGTCAAGGTTCGACAGTTCGCGCGCGAACTGCGGGTCTGTCATCACACACTTAACAAGTCAAAGCTACTGACCATCAGGC
>JAABKJ010012254.1:0-10560 GCA_011634705.1 Andricus grossulariae
GAGAGACGAGAGACGGAAATTAAATTAATAAATGAAACCTGAAAAACATGAAAATTGATATAAAATCCATCAATTCTAAAAGCATCTTTATTATTTTTGAAGAGTAGGATGACTGAGACATAATTGTATATGTATAAAAACTTTGACACCATATTACTTTGAGCACGAGAGGCTAAGAAAACGGCTTCTTATTTCTTTATCAACGAATTACGAAATTCTGAGCACGTTTTCGGTCGAAAATTTTGAGAATACGCACTAATTAAAGAGTGACGTATTTGTGCTCAATCCCTCGGAAGTATCGAATTTGACGTTCAAAATCAGAACGAAAACCACTCAGCCCACTCTCCAAAATTTTCTCCACATTATATTCACTCTCGACACATGTTTGAAGTATCAACAGATGGTTTAAACTAATTAAAAGTGTTGTATATCACGGCAAACGTGACACCGAACGTCAGTCGTTCCAAAAATGCGTTGCGGATCTCGGGTGTGTTCGCTCGGCGTTCGGTAGAGGTCGTGACACAGTCACTTCTGTTTGACATTCTGGAGTGTCGATTTGACTATACTGATAGTAAACAGCTGTTTGTCACCTCGCAAGTTTGAGAGCGCCTAGGGCGCACGGCTATTTGTTCTAGCGCTTCGCTCTCGATAATGTATTTAACTCGCGCTACGCGCTCGGTCTTTGTATTTTCCACACATTTGTGCACAGACCTTTTAAAATTAAAATTTCTTTCTACACTAGCACTTATTTTCTGCAAAATGTTTCTTTGACAGGTGCCAGCACTCAAAACAATTTTATTTTAATTTATTTTTATCCATTTCAAACTATTATGCATTTGCACACGGTTTTGAGTACGCTTGTGTGGTCCCTCGTGTGTCCTCACCGACGTAAAAATTTGTTTACGTGTGGGGAAAAGTGGCTCCCTCAGTCCTATTTTCCAAAAAACTCCTAGCCGAAGTTTAACTTAAGCAAATGCATTGCAGCTTGGGGAGCCTGCCCTAAAATCTTACTAACATTTTATAAACTTATGGAACGAACATACACTCAACTCCCGATATGAGAATGGTTTCGGGCACGAATTGCATTGGCCTTGATCCTAAGTCGGAGGAATCAAAACATAAGCAGGCAGGGCTGCATGAATCATTTCTGTTGGATTTGGAAGCATGATGCAACCTGATGTAACTAACACGCTGAGTGTGGCCCTCGAGCTGTTTGTCATGCTTGACTGATCACATCCTCTCTTTCGGCCCCGCGGCTCCCCTCATCAAGAAACTGCTGATGCCATCAGTTCTAAGAATATATTAAATAAAAGTGGAACCTTCATGCAATTAATCTTAGGAAATACAATGTGTTAATAACAACAAGTATTGACTTTTACAAACGTACGTTCTAACCTAATGCAGTAAAGTCTCCATCATTTCAAGACGCCATTATTTCAAGACCCCAACATATCAAGCCCCCGCATACAGTTATCTCAAATTGTGCAGTTCCGTCAACTCCCGACACGGTCCCTGTACACTCTCCTCCGCGTCTGTGACTGGCCAATAAAGAAAGAGGCCCGAAGAGCAGGAAACCTTGAATTGAGTATTGTTTCACGACGTCATGGGAATACGTCGCACGATGTTTTCGAGAAAATATTATAAACGTGAATGTCATAAATGTACTAATAGAAATATTTCTCAAGTGTAGAATCTATTTTCTCAGCCATATTCCATTCCTTTGTCGATTCACGACCTTTCAGTTTCACGAAATAAAATAAAATATCCTAAATGTCAGGTGAGTGGTACTCTAACCTCAAATTTCGGACAGTTGCTTGTATTTCGTGAAACTGAAAGGTCTTCAACCGATAAAAGGATGGAGAAACAGAATTGCGCAAATGCATTCTTCACTTGAAAAGATTACCATGCAGACCTTTATAACTTACCTTCAGGTTTCGGGGATTTTCTCGAAAAAGTCGTACGCAGTTGCAGTACCATGTACTAACCTTCCTGACACTTCAAAAAAAAACTGGTTGCATGCATGCAGACTAACGGACCGTGACTTTTTCAACTGGGCAATAAGCCGAGACCGCCTGAACCGTTTTATTACAGTTGTCGGTGATTTGATCACTAATTTCAAAAGGTCTGTCCACAAATGTGGGGGAAATACAAAGACCGAGCGCGCAGCGCGAGGTAAACAGATAATCTAACGCGAAGCGCAAGATGCAATAGCCACGCGCCCTGGGCACGCTTAAACTTGTTTTCTTTTTATAGAATGCGCACTTTTTTCAATTAGAAAAAGAAGATAATGAAAATACGTATGTTTCAATACCAATGCATATTATGAATCGTAATATTATAAATTTATTGAAATGATAGATTTTTCAGGGTAACATTGAATAAAAATTAGTGCAAAATAAGAAGCAAATGTTGAAGTAATCATGAAAAATATAATTTTTGTAGCTAACTTTCCAATATCTGAATAAGCAGTACCACCCCGAAATATAGAAATAAATACAATATAAATTTGATATAATAGTGTTGAACATAATGTACAAAAGTTCACATTTTGGACAAAATCGAGTGCGAAGCACGAAATACATGACAGGAAACTATTCATTAAAGTCGAAGGCGCTTTAACAAAAAAGAAATCACAATCACCAAAAATTACAGTTGCCGATACTTTGACCTTTAATTGTAAAAGGACTGTGCACAAATGTAGGGGAAACACAAAGACCGGTTTATGGTTTTTTTTTGGGTAGAAATGAAATTTTTTGGTTAAAAATTCATACGTTTCATTGACAATTGAACTATTTTGTTCAAAAAATATATTTTTTTGGTTGAAAAGTACATGTTTTACTGAAAACTGACCTTTCTGATCCTTTCTGATCCTTTTTGATCTTTTTCTGGTAGAATATCAGTCCTATTGCTTGAAAATTAATATTTTTGATTAAAAATTTATTTTTTTTATTGAAAATTATTTCTTTTATTAAAAATTATTTTTTTTACTCAAAATTGAACTATTCCATTTTTGTGGAAAAATTATCTCTTTTTGATAGAAATTTAATCTTCTTGATTTTAAACTCATCTGTTTGGTTGAAAATGTAACTATTTCTTTGGAAATTATGTTATTTGCTTAAAGGTTTATTTTTCTTTCACTGAAAATTTACCTGTTCTATTTTTGGTTAAAAATTCATGTCCTTATTTGAAGTATTAGTTCAAACATTCCTTTTGAAATTCAAATTTGTTTGAAAATTTATGTATTTTGTTAGAAATTACTCTTTATTGATAGAAAATGATTTTCCTTCGTTGAAAATGTGTCTTGTTGGTTAAAAATTAGCTTTTCTCAAATTGAAAATTAGCTTTTTTAACTAAAATTCTCTTTTAAGTGAAAATTCAACTTTTTTGTTCAAAATTCGTCTTTTTTGGTAAAAAAGTAGTCTCATTAGTTAAAACTTCATCGTTTTGGATAAATATTCTATTCTTTTGTTAAAAATTTGCCTATTTGCTTAAAATTCTATTTTTTTATTGAAAATTTATAGTTTTTAGTAGAAAATTCATGCTTTTCATTGACAATTTATCTTTTTTGGTAAACATTCAATCTTCTTGGTTGAAAATTCGATAGGAATTCAACTATTCAATTTCTCATTAAAATTCTTTTTTTTTTTTAAATGTAACCATTTTGTTAAAAATTCGTTTTTTTTTTATTGAAAATTAATTTTTGTGACTGAAAATAAACCTATTCTATTTTTAGTTAAAATTTTATCTTTAGTTGAAAATTTATGTGCTTTTTTGAAAATTTATGTCTTTTTTCGTATAAAATTTAATTTAGTTAAAAATGTAACTATTTCATTAAAAATTTATTTTATTTGGGTGGAATTTTTGTTGTTGTTGTTAAAAATGCATGTACTTAGTTAAAAGTCCATTTCTTTGGTAGAAAGTTTAACTATTTTGTTGACATTTTTTTTAAATTTATTTACTTAATTGAAAATTGATATATTCTATTTTTAGCTAAAAATTTAACCATTTTTGTTTAATAAATTTTTGTGATTAAACATTGACATTATTATATTTTTTATTGAAAATTCATCTTCTGTTAAAAATTCATGTATTTTGTTTCAAATTCCTTTTTTTTTAGTAAAAAAGTAGTTTCATTAGTTGAAACTTCATCTTTTTGAGTAAAAATGCATTCTTTGCTTGAAAATTTCACGATTTTGTTGAAAATTCTATTTTTGTTGTTGAAAATTTGTGGTTTTTAGTTGAAAATTCATGCATTTTGTTGTCATTTTGTCTTTTTTGGTACAGCTTAATCTTCTTGTTTTAAATATAGTTTTCTATGAATAAAACAAACACTGTTTGACCAGAAATGGAATTTTCGATTCTTCAGTATCATTTTCAGTAAGTTTAACCAAAACTGTTTCTTGGGGTTTAAAAAAGTGCGCGTACATTGTAATGAGAACGTGTTCCTTAAGACCGATAAAGCCTTGAGTAAATAAACTTCCTCATTAACCTAAAATAAAAACAAAATTAACAATCACTTAAAACGTAAACATTTTGTAAATTTTATAATATTTGCAAAAAATGTCTTTTTTTATCTAAGTCGAGCACGATGTGCGAAAACCGAAACAAGGCGAGCACGAAGCGCGAGGCAAAATGTATCCGAGCTCGCAGCGCGAGGTACATACATTAGCGAGCGCGACATAATTATATTATCGAGCGCGAAGCGCAAGATACAATAACCGCGCGCCTTAGGCGCGCTCAAACTTGAGATTCAGAATTTTAGTTGAAAATTCATCTCCTTGGTGGAAGATTGAATTACCTAGTTGACAATTGTTTCTTTTTTTAATTTATTTTTTTAATTTAAAATTTATTTTATTTGACTGTGTTTTGTAGAAGCTTCATCTTTTTGGCTCGAAAATTCAAAATTTGGTATTACTAAAGGAAAAAACTTCGCTTCGACTTCATCCAGACAATTTTGTTACAATTTAATAACAATTTGGTGGAAAATTCAACTTTTTGTAACAAAATATTTTCTTTTTTATTGGAAAATTTGTGTTTGGAAATGTAACTATTCATTTTTTGGGTAAAAATAGATTCATTTTCTGTTTCAAAATTTCGATGAAATGCTTTCTCTTTATTGATAGAGAAATCTTTTTTGTTGAAAATTCAACTCTTGTTGAACATTCGTCTTTTTTATTTCAACATTCATCTCTTTTGGTAGACATTTAATCTCTTTTGATTAAAAATACAAGTAATTGGTTGAAAATGAATCTTTTTTTTCGGTTGAACATTAAACTATTTTGTTAAAAATTCATCTTCTTTGGTTCAGTTAAACTATTTTTGATTTAAAATGAAAATATTTTCTTGGTTAAAATATCAGTTATTACATTTTTTGTTGAGAATTCATCTTTTTTGGCTGAAAATTCAACTACTTGGTTCAAAGCTGAACTGCTTTGTTAATTCATAAGAAACAGTCAGATTTGACCAAACACCCCCGTCCCCAAATCGTCTTACGTTATTTTCTGATGACCCCTGAATAAAATCACGAAAAAAGTTACTTGGCCTAAATTATGTAAGAAAGGGTGGGGGGAGAGGTCAAAACTCACAGCCTCGAAAAAAGATAAATTAACTTTAAAAAATGTCAGCCTAAAATCTGTCATTGATCTTGTATCAGAAGTATTAGATGCAGAAGTCGAAAATGTTCAGGAAGATTTGAAAATGGATAGCTTCGTAAAACTATTTTCTATTAGAAATTTCTACTTAAAAACATTTTTATAACGTTTTTGTTTAGGATTTTTCCATTTCAGACATCTTCCTACAAACATTAATGGGTCTTTAAATAAAAAAGAGAGCAACTTTTCAAGTATCAAACCTTTAAATGGCGAAAACGTTAATCTTGGATGAAGATTTTATCACCACTTTACTCCAATTATGATTCTCCCGTCGCTCCAGTGTGCACTATTTTATTTTTTTCGCTTTACCTAGCGCTTTACGATCCGGAGGGAGATCGTATAATTCACTTCTAGGATATCACGTGAATTTAGCGGGTCTCTTTCACTTCAACTTCCACCTATTACCCTTTTTATGAGAAGCCACTATTCAGATTTTTTGCTTAAAACTATTGCAGATTTAAACAAAGTGCTGAAAAAGCTAATTTGGAATCAGTACTCGTATAAACAGTGGGAAATCTATTTCAATAAAACTTGGTTAAAAAATGAATAAATACTTCATAAAGAACCTGGATAAAAGTTCTTCATCATTATTCTCATACAATGAAACTCGAGCTGGTAATTATAAAGGTTGCTTTTTGAGCAGTCAACACTGAAATTCAATCGACAAGTTTTGAATACAATGTATTCCATTCTTCGAAATGAAAATAACGAGAGAGGAATATAAATTTCAACCCAATATGCTTTGAAAATTGACTCTTTATTAACTTCAAAATAAATGGAAAATAAATCACTTTTGCGGACCAAATGTGCTTCAAATCAGGCAGACTCTACAGGGCAAGTGTAAAATTTTGCATTTCTTGTCGCCAAAAATTCTAGTTATATTTCTAAATAGAAGTTTAAAATTATTATTGTTTCAAATTTAAATTATTTAATATTTGAGGAGTAAGCAAACAAAACGTGATAAATCTACTTGAGTTCATTTCTCAATATTTAAGAATATATTGTCATTTGAACACCATTGATAAAAATGAAATTTAAAATGGCCTATTATAACAAAATGGAAATGTATTCATTCATTTTTGATTCAGCAAAGGCATATATCATTCATTATTCATGTTATAATGATCTAAATTTACAATTTCGTGTTTACATTTGAAATCAGATGATACTTTTACACATGATAACTATAGTTTCAATTTTAATAACAAAATGATTTTAGTTTTGTAAAATTATATATTATAAGAGAAATATTGTAAATAATTCTTGAATTATAAAAATTATTCACATGCTTAACAAGCTTGACCTATTTACGTGATGAATCTGTAATCAGAAATGGATGAAATGCCGTGTCTAAGTTCACCATCATTTGGAGGTAGCACAAATATTTCTGGTGAGCCTAGACACTTTGTTTATTTTATGGACCCAGGCGGAAAAGTTATACATAGTGGGAAATATTATGTAGAATTTTCGTTTGTTTTATACATTTTTTTTATAAAGTAAATGCAAATTATACACAATATGTCTCACTATGTGTAACTTGTCCGCCTGTGGATACCCGTTAAAACCAAGACAATTTTTTTCTCTCGAAAAATTAGGTTTGATAATCGAATTAATGATATTCCAAACAATACAAAAACAATCATTATCTCGATTTTTCAAGAAATTTATTTATCACGTTTTGTTCGTTTACTCTTCATTTATCGTTTAAAAATTTTCTTTCCATTTAAAATTAACCCGAAAGTAGCGTAGGCGTGCCTGCTGGAGTTACGTTTAGTCGGCGCGCGTCGGTCATTTCGGCCAAGAGTAATATCATGCGAGAAAACTTAATAAATTTACTCAAATAGTATAAATAATACATAAATCTCATCTTTTATTGAACTAAAATAATTTTCACAAAAATATTGTATATATTAATAACAAAATAAGTATGGGATTGGAAATTTAACTTGGGATTTTCTGAAGGTGACTTGCGTGATTATTTGTAATTATTTGAGTGGTTTGCCGTGAGGCAGTTGGGATTTTTTTAGGTACAATTGATTAGTCGTTTTTTTTTGGGGGGGGGGGTAATATTATTATGGACTTGGAAATATAACTTATTGTTTTCTGAAGGTGTCTTGTGTGATTATTCCAAAATTTTTAATTTTTTTATTGTTCCGCCGGGAGGAACTTGGGATTTTTTCAGCTAAAAGTGGTAGAGGTGGTTCTCAAGAGTTTTTAAACATTATTATGGGGGTGCGAATATAACTTGGGAATTTTTGAGGGTAACTTTTGTGACTATTTCAAATTTTTAAATTTTTTTAGTGTTTTACGCCGAGGCTCTTCGTATTTTTGCAGGTAAATGTGATAGGGGTGGTCTTATGGGGTTGTTGAAATTTATTATGGGACCGAAAATATGACTGAGGGTTTTCTGAAGGTGACTTGTGTGATTATTTCAAACTTTTAAATTGATTGTTTCGCTGGAAGGCACTTGGGATTTGTTCAGGTAAAAGTAGTGGGGGTGGTTTTTAAGTATTTTTGAATATTATTATGGGATTGCGATTATAATTTGGGAGGGGGGAGTGGGGTTAAATGTAACTTGGGGGATTCTTTTAAAGTTTTAAATTTTGTGAGTATGTTACGTGGAATCTCTTCGGATTCGTTCAGGTAAAAGTGGTAGGGGTGGTATTAGGTGGGTGTTCAAATTTGTTATAGTTTGAAAATATAACTTGAGGGTCTCTTAATCCGAATCCGCCAAAAATTTTTTTTTTCAACAAGCAAAATCTGAAATGGGAAATACCCTCCGCAGCTCAAGGTTGCCAACTTGCACTAAACAGTAGCCTAAAATTATTTGGGTAACCTCCCTGAATAGTATACAACGGTTTTTCGCGAGATTTAAATGTCAAAGACCAGAATAAGTCGTTTTTCATGCACCACTGCTCGCCGTATCATATATGACCCCGTGGGCGGATTCGGGTTAAGGTAACTTGTGTGATTATGTCAATTTTTTTAATTTCCCAAGCTTACGACTTCACAACAAAGAAAACACAAGACTAACGTTAGTAGGCCCACACCGGTTGATTAGACCGACGACATATTTTCAAACTTGTATAAACGTGCAACGTGCACGAATCTCCGCATAGCCGCGTAAAAATACCGACAAATACCGGAAATGAGAATAGCTAAGCGGAAAAAATAACATTGGACGAGTTTCTATTGTATTTTGAAATATACAAAAACGTCGCGTCGAAATGACCAATGTGCGCGTACTCCCCGGTTAAACGGATCTCCAGCACAAAAAACCTCAAAGATCATTTTCATCCGCAAGTCAATTGAAGAGCTGCAATTAGTTGGCAACTAAATTAACAACTGTTGATTTTGTCAACTGTCTACAATTTTTTTAACCAATTTCATGGCAACAAATATATTTGGTATTTACTCTAAGAATACATTGGTTACTACACAGGAAAACAATTTCCTTTATCCTTCATAATGGCTTACTGAGTTTTAAACTACATTGCAAGAGTTGCTCTATATTTTCTTCACTGAACACATGTGCGACGACTTGATCCGAACTTTTCGATGTGGTAAGAAAGGGAAGAAACTTGGCGATGGGACTTAATTAAAAGTTCCTACATCCAGGGTAGTAATAGATCTGCTATGGTGTCGAAGAAAATTCACTGTCACGTCACGTAGAGTTAAAAGGGTAAAAAAATAGGAGGAAAGGGTCAAAAACTCTACAGCAATATCAATTTTTTGCAACTAATTCTTTTTAGCACGACAGAAAAAGTCTTGTGCTTTCCGGCAACACCTCCCGGAATCAAGACAAACTTGACGGGATTTAACAAATAAAATACTCGCTCGCGGAAATGGCATTTAATATAAGATTGTTCTGTTAAAAAAGAACGTAATTCGATTTGTTCTTTCTTCACGACCTCGTTCTCATCTCTCGCATCCCTTCAACCCCCTTCCACTAATCACTACTCAACGTGCTACCAGCACCACCCTTCATCTTCCGAATTCTTTAATTTCAAATCAACTCTTCCCTGCGTTGCCCGACCTCGTAAATACTTCGCAAACGGGTCATTTCTATCCATAGACGGTAATCTTTAAAAGTGCCCGAGCGAAATCGACTGTGGAAAACGAGATGAATTAGATTCGCGATTTTTTTAATGGAAAAAGTGAACGAATCTGATCTAGGATGAGAAACGACTATAATTTTTTCACGTGTAATGGATTTAATCAACAAAGCTAGTTTTCTCGCCAAAAATTATGTTTCCTGCAATTTCAAATTTAACTGTTTTTATTGATGTAGCAATAATAAATCATGCTTACAGCTTTGTAAAATTTCGTATAAATATTTCAAAATTCTTAAGAAACATTGTCTAAAAAACATTGACTCATTGTTTATTTGTTAGGAAGTATCTAGTTATTTATAAGAAAGGTATATTTTCAGTAGTAGAGAAGATTGAGCAAAGAATTTCAATTTAAAAGTTCATGTGAATAAATTGCATGTCACAGGAATTCAGAGGCATTTTTCTGTTAGTGACTTCTTTTGAACGAATCGAATTTAAGTTTTCAAGCTTCGTTGCATTCGATATTTAATCGCGATATGATACTACTTGGAAACTAGTAGTAATTCTTAATAAGAAATTATTTCAGTCATTTTCTTTTTTATGAAGCTCCAGAAGCTACGATCATGGTTCCTTAAAACTACCGTGTGCGTATTATTATGAGAGAAGTTTTAGGCTCCGGAAGCGACGATTTTGGTTCCTCAAAGCAACCAATCCCGACGCAACTGGAACGTGTACGTCATCAACGTCTGCTCCTTCTGTCCTAGAAGGTAAGCAAGAGCAGGAAATTTACGCGAGAAAAGATCGTTCAACACTGTTCCTTGGAGTCAGGTCTCTAGCCGCGGATGACCTTACGCGGC
>JAABKJ010012255.1:0-10560 GCA_011634705.1 Andricus grossulariae
TCCAAAAAGTGCATCTGCGCCAAGTTGTCCTACCTTGTTTGGTAATGTGGCGCGTTTCGATTTCAATTCATAATTATCGAATGAAAAACAAATTATTAAGAAAAATTACTACAACTCAATACAAATAAGATAAATATATTTATGTTTAATATTATTAACATATTTGAGGGATTATGTCTGCCGAAATCTCAAGAAACAGTATTTTTTTAAACAGTGCAGAATGTCACACAATAATTTGAGGGATATGTCTGCTGAAACGCCAATAAAAAAATTTGTTGTTAATAGTGCAGAATGGCTCACCAATATGAAAAATAATATAATGAAGGATGTATTTGAATAATTATCAATGGGGAAACTTTTTAAACAATTCTTTATATTACCTGCCGATTTTAGTCCCGAATGTAACATATTTGTCTATTGTGAATAGTATTTAATAAAGATTTTCTACATAAAAGTTTATTCATTTTACTCTAAATGTTAAACTTTAAAGCATTCAAGAAACTCGAAACAGTATATTTCCAAAAAGTTTTATAAGTTTACATGAAACTTCTGTAATTTTTTACTTGTGTTTAGCTACTCGGACAATACAAGCGAAAGAACCAAAACTAACTTTTCTTCATAAAAATCAGGCAATTAATGTAATTATCCCAATTTTTTAATAATGTAACGTTGAAAACATATATACATTTAATGAAACTACCTCCACAAGCAGAAAATGCGTTAATATTCGAAAACTCGAACGCGCCACATTAGCCGCCGCGACGCATTCGCCGCTCCCCTACAATAAATTATTCAGTTGACAAACCCCGATAATACAGACAACTTTAGCACTATAGTGATAAAATAATTAATCAATGGAGTAAAAGCATGTCAGTAAAAAAGCCATTAATTGAGAAATTTTGCCAAATTGGCGAATACTATTTATAATAAGATTTCTACGCACGAGTAATATTATCTCAATTGAAAATTGTATATATTTCACTGACGCAAGAATTTTTTTTAATTTTATGCTACATTAGCCTAATGTGTGTTTTACAAGGTCTTAATCTTGATCCCTGTAAGTCATAACTCGAGTGTTAAAGCAGCGTAAGTAGTCCCTGTATATCCTATAAAGAAAAAAATGTTCTTATAGGGAGCAGGGTGACTGATCTGAGAAATTCGGCATAGATATATCTCAATATACTAGGGCAGATTGCAGTACGTCGAAACGTACACATAAAAGTGCTTTATTTGATTCCAGATTTAACTTGACTCACGTAACGCCGGAGCCAAAAAAAAATCAATAAACCGTCTTAAAAATAACAAGTACAGTGAGAAAACTGTTCTTTTTTTAAATCAACAAAAACTTTTTTTTTGGTATTTATGCAATCAATTGTTTTTGTTCCAACAAAAGATTGGCAGTATCCGTAAAATATTTGTTAGCTTAACGAAAATTTAATTTTGTTTATCTTAACAAATCATATTCTTTTAGGGCAACCAAAAAATTTGATTGTGCAAATACGAACAAAACAGTTTCTTCAATGTAGTTAATTCTTCTGATATTGTCTTACGAAGTATTATTTTATTTGGCTTTGTTATGTCAACACTAGTTTGGTTAACTAAGCCAAATTTGGTTGCAATAACACTAAAAGGATGCAAAAATACTAATAAAACTTTTTTTCATAAATGCTGAAATATCTCAAAATATATGTATGGTGTCTAAAACTGTCTTTGAGCCGGCATTTTTTGCATTTTTATGAAAAATTCCACACAAAGAGAGATCAAGTATTTTTTCTCAACTAGTTTATATTTCAGACATTTTTCTCTACGACCAACAGTTTTCAGAACCAATGAGAAAATTTTTATCTCACAGGTATTCACAGTTTTCTTGCAAATAGCTGATGGCGGAGAAAAATATTTCCAACATAAAAAGTAA
This sequence comes from Andricus grossulariae, assembly GCA_011634705.1. NCBI lineage: Eukaryota > Metazoa > Arthropoda > Insecta > Hymenoptera > Cynipidae > Andricus > Andricus grossulariae. The sequence goes on from JAABKJ010012255.1 coordinate 1,916, forward strand.
ATCTCATCAACATTTAAGTTTCCTAAACAGTGAATATCTGACCTATGACCTTGTTTACGTTAAATACATAAAAAGATGCATTGGAAAAATTATAATATGTATTTATTTTGATAAAAAGTCAATGATTATTATTAAAAATTACATTTTGAATTCGGGAATTTTGTTGAGAGTTTCTAAGTTTAATTTTGATCTTTTATTCTTTGTATTTATAACCCAGCGACTACGGTCGACTTCTAATTCCATTAGAAACTGTGCGTAAAAATGGTAACCATTCTTTCCAAAAGCCAAAAATTACGACTAGAGCCTTTAGTAAATGTGATAAATCTTTTTCAATTTTAACAATCAAAATATTTTAACATAAAAACGTGTAAAAGTCACAAAAGCTACTTCGTTTTTTTATAAGAAATAATTTTGTTTATAATTAGCTAAAGAATATATTTGGAATAACAATTGTTTTTCTCATTTTCATTAAAATTTGGCGTGAGAAGATATTAAATCCATGCAATTTTGAAATAAATCACTACGTAGAATAATTCCATGAATAATTATTTGACCTTTTTGTAGAATATAAAGTTTCTATATGTACAATTCATGAGCTAGTTCTGTGCATTTTTTTGTGAAATGTAATTCATAGTTCATACAGTGAAATACTAAGAAAAAGTCACAAATTTTTTATACCAAAATAGGATATAATCGCTAGGAAATTCAATACCAAATCGATCAGGAAGTTCCAAAAAAATTCCACAGTAATAACATACCATAATCATAAAAAGAACTTGAATATTTAAAACGTGATTTCCATTTTAAGATAAAATTTGTATAAAATATCCTAAAGCAAAGATGATGCATTGAAAATATGAAATGCACATTGCCAACACCATTCACAAAACTTCTCCCTCAGAAAATAAGTGAAACGAAAAATAAACTCGGTTTTTTCTCTCTCGATGCAAAAATTACTTTTAAACTCTACCAGATAATTAATTATTCATTCCTTCACGATATAAACTAAAACGGAGAAAGACTTGAATAAACTTGTTCCAATTCCAGATTGACTGTCATAAATCAAAATTCAAATTTCAAGCAAGATATACACACTTAGTTAGATTTGCTCTTTCCTGATTGAAATTTAAGATCTCTTAAGTCCCTGATTACGCTACTGGGATCTAATTAGAAAATTGGGAAGGGTCTGAAAATTTTTTTTCAGCGAAGATATGCAAAATTGTGGCATCTAAAGTATATAATTATATAATTAATATAAAATTAATATAAAAATATAAATATTAATAATTATAAATAATTGCTTAAACAATTTTTTTTGTCACAAGCACAACTTTTGACATTATAAAAATATTTTGTCATCAAAAATGTTAATATCAACAACTTTTGACGATCTATGATGTCACCGAGCTGACCATTAACAGCGACAAGAAGTGGTTTTAAAACTTTTGATACCATCCACCATTTATGTGGTCAACAGTTTCAACATTCGCATCGAAAATATAATGCGGTGCTGTTGAAGGTCAGATGCACGTTTCAAATTAAAAAATCTCGAAACATTTTCATGGGAAATAGGAAAAGGACGAATGTGTGCACTATTTACATTTTTTAATTACTTTTTAGTGTTGGAGAAGTCACTTAAAAGAGAATCAAAGTGACAGTAAAGTTACTTTATGGCAAAAAAGGGCATTTTACGTGTTTCAAAAGCTTTAAAAACACTGGGCATTATTTCTCAAGTGTATCCACTCAAGAAATCAAAGTTGTCTGATCTTAGTCAAACTTGGTCAAGGTGTTGCGTACTATTGGATAGTAGATTATGCGAGGAAAGTTTTGTCATTTGGGAGCGGGTGAAAATTTTGGGATTTTCGTGGATATCGTCTATTTCGGAGATTTTTAACTCTTCTAATGGTGATAAAAAAAATTTCGTCAAGTAGATTTTCATTAGGGCGTGTCACGCCCTTTCCATTGATTATAAGCATTTTTTGGGAAAATAAATATATGACCTTCAAAAATAATAGTCAAAAACTAATTTGACTTTTTTGAAAAAGACATATTTTTCATTTTTTTATTTCAAAATAAAGCTTTAGTTTTTCCCTTTAAGATCATTGAGGTTAAAAAGCTTTTAATTTTGTTTAATTATCTATATAATGATTCCTTGTGAAATTACCTTTCTTTAAAAAAAATGCATGGAGAGTCTTATAGGTTCCAAGATATCGTCATTTAGTGAGACCGTGCGCCGCCTCTCCACTGCGTCAAATACTTATAAGTATTTGACCTTTGAAAATGAAGGTTAAATACAGATAGAACTTTTTTCATAGAGGGACGTTTTTTGAAATTTTTTGGTGCTGTAATGGAAGCTTGGGGTTTCCCATTAAGAAACTTGAGAAATAAAAGTAAAACTTAATATTGTATTTTTAAAAATAATCGTTTAGAACATCGGCGCACGTGCGCAAGTCTTATTGGGTATACCGCACAGTGGTGCTTGCCAATGAAAAAATGGGACATGGCGAGAAAAAAAAGTTACTAGATCGGTCTTTCCTTTAGCATATTCTGATAAATAGAGATATGACGTTACAAAATTCGAAGTTCCTCCTTCGTTATTATGCACCTGCAGTGGTGGAGATATGGTAAGAGAACACACAGGTAAGATGTGCGTTTCATTCATATCCGAGTATCAAACGAGCATGACCTGTGAAGCAGCATACATCCGAGCCTATTGCATCTGTCGTTATTCAAAAAAATGGATTCGACTCAGGAAAGTAAGTATTTTACACCTGTTATAATAAAAATTTTCGAAAAAGTTTTTACTTTTTATTGAATCAATAAGAAAATCATGAAAATCGCATAAGTTTTCTCTAAAAAATAAAAGTACATTTATAGAAAAGTTATAGTATACCGCAATATTCCGTCAATATTTTTAATAAAAGTGGTAAATAGTATTCTTAGGTACCTAAAAAACTTCAAAAAGTGTACCGATATTTGCCTACATATATCATTTACTTATTAAAATCTCCTTAAATTATCAATTGAAAACCAAAAATCATTGTTTTATAGATCTTTTTAGCTGTTTACTTCACATTGAAATATTATTTGATAGAATATTATGTAAAACTATCTGCTTAAGATATTTCCATAATATATTATGGTGCCAATTATTATTAACAATTTCGTCTGAACAATTTATTGCAAAAAAGGTATTTCCGATTTCCAACCAATTTTTTTCTGAACATATGGGGCAAAATAAGGAAAAAATACAATGTACGTTATGTACAAGAAACTTATAGATTAAAAGCTATTAACGATTGAACATTGACAACATTCATTTTCGGCTACTTTGAAAAATTCATAATTCTGATTTTCATAATATTGGAACGTTTTGACAAGTGCAGTTTATTTTTTAAAGTAAAAGCTCTCTAAGTACGCTGAGATACTATTGAAAATATTTTCAAAAACTTATAAATTAAATTAATAATTCGACATTGCTGTCACGAAATATACAGGTTCATTATAATATCTATATACAGTATATATATTTATATATAGTATTGTGTGTATTAGCGCTTATAAAATTCACTTATTATCCACGTTAGCTAAGGGATTCTATAAGATCACGTTTAAAGTTTTATCAGATGTTTTCAGTTATATCAATAGGTACCTTAAAAACTTGAAAAATTCTGCCAGTATTTTCCTATACGAATGTTAATAATAATTCAATTGACAAATTCACTTATTGGTCAGTTTCAGTTATCCCTTAAAGTGACTGTTCAAGCGTTTTTCCCCACGTAAAAAAATTTATTATATTAGTCATATGCGCACATTTTCTTACCCTGTACTATTTTGGCAAGGGTAAGAACTATTGCCAAAATTTGAAAATTTTCTCATTTATCTGTTACAATTTTCTTTCTTATGCAAGTATTATGAAAAAAAAATGTTTGCAAAAATATTGCGATAAAAAATATAAATTGTAAATTTTTGCACTTAATGTCGATTCTAGATTATTTTCACATCATGTTCTTGTTCAGCGACCCGAAAAACCTACTAGGTACCAATTGCGTCTCGATTTTCGCAAAACTTTCATACCATGTCCCATTTTTTCATTGACAGGCACCATCGTGTACCGGAGCGCTTACAACTTATTTTTGCCAATAAAAAATACAATTATACCTTTTAGTCTGTAAGTATTTGAAGAAAAAACCAGAACCTTTCATTCTAGCTCGATAAAAAAAGCGTCCTTCTATGGAAAAATTTCAATTTATACTTGACCATAATTTTTTATCAATGGATCAATGGAGAGGATATGAAAAAGCCTTTCGATACTGTACTGGAAATCATTCTTTTATCGTCAGCAGAAGAGTTACAAATCGCTCAAACAGTTGGTATATCCTTAAAAGCCACTCATCGCTTTCTTTATAAATAAAAAAGCACACTTTCAAACCTCAAAAATCTTGAAGGCATAATCATGAGTATCCTTTTGAGATGAAACAATGAAAAAAATTTATTTTTTCGAAAAATCACATTTGTATTTAAGTTTCATTTTTTAAGGTCAAATATTAACTTTTTCAAAAAAGCTTATGATGAATGGAAAGGGCATGAAAATCCCCATAGAAACTGAACTGGACTAAATTTTTTTTATCGTCATTAAAAGATTTTAAAATCACCGAAACAGATGATGTTCATGAAATTCACAAAAATTTCACCAACTCCCCCTTGCTTAATATTTTTCCCATAAACTACTGTCCATAACACAACACAGGGCACAAGTTTTATTTAGAATTAACAACTTTGATTTTTTGAGTAGGAACACTTGAGAAATAATGCCCCATATGTAAAATAAAATTTGAGGGTAAGAACAGCAACGTACATGTCTTTGATCCAAGTTTGGTTTAAGCAGGACATGTGTAATTTTTCTTTTGAAAAATGTGCAAGTTTTTATTCCTACCTTAATAATATTGTTTTTTCCCAAAAACATTAATTAAAAAAAATTCGCGATAGTCTTTTCTTCCGTATAAGAAATTTTTTTCATTTTCCGTTTGAGTTTTCAAGTCCAAAAAGACGAAATAAACCGATTTTGAATTTGGGACTAAATAAATTTTAAAAGGGTTTCAATTAAAAAGGTTTCAAGTTGAACAAAAATCTGAAGATAAATTTACTAATTATTCTCTTTGAATTTAATTATAATTTTTAGATCTAAACGCGTTCAATTTTTTAATTTTGATCTAATCTACGGATAGTTTCTGTTCTATTTTTTTAATTGATTATACAAAAAAATTAAACCTAAGCTTAAAAACTTGTATCATATAGAAAAATACATTATTGAATTTTATAGATGTCAGAAAACCCTTCAATTTCGCAATCAGAATATTTATAAGTTTTAAGATCTCAAAATCGAAAAATCGAAAAACCTGAAAATCTTTTTAAATTTATATTGGTTACTTTCAAATTGGAAACCTTTTCTAATTGAGGGACCTTAGAATTCAAAATTAAATTTTTTTTTAGATTTTGAATGATTTTCTAAACTGTAGTGCTATTTAGCTTATGTAAGACGATAAATGAAAAAATGTCTAATTATTCAAAACTATAAATGAGAAATTGAGTAGCTAAGAATTATTTATTGTTGCTAAGTTACCATTTAATGCCAATTACATTAACAACTATTAACAAACTTAAAATGCCTGAAAGGCGGTTAGAAACATTCATCAAGATTTTATAGAATAATTAAAATACCTTTCCACTACCAAAAACAAATTTAGAACACTTACTACCAAGTAGCAGGAAACACGACCGAAAACAAAAATACAATTTGTGTTGAAGAATTCAAATTCATCAAGCTTCGACTCAAGTTTCCAATAAAATATTACATTACAAATTGGAATAACGCCCAAACAAAGGGAACAAAGAAAGGGAGGAATTATTTATCCTCCACAGAAAAAATGTTTTAAAAACTGAACAGAGAAAATACAATGAACGCTAAAATGGCTTATTCTGCATCATCAATAAATACACCAATCTATTAATAAATAACCAAAATTCAGATATTATAAAATTAAAACTTATATTCCAATTTTCTGAAAAGGAGACAAAAATAAACATTTTTATGAAGAGATGTAAGTATACAAAAGCTCGAAAAATGCATGCGTATTAATATATTCTTTGAGAGGATACGTTGTGTTTAACAAAACTTACGGGTGACTTGGTGTGACTTGGGGTGTGAAAATCGGGCTCTTTTTTTTCTCTAATATCTAAAAATTTCAAAGACGTTTATGTTTGATTATGAACCAATCTATTTAGATTATTACATTTTCCAATTAGGAAAAGAAAGAATCAAAATTTAATGTATTTCTAACATTACTAATATTTAATGCATTCTTCTTTCAAAAATATTATCCCGACATTTAGAAATTAGACTCTCTTTAGCCGTGGCCTTTAGGGTACATTTCTCAGATCAAAGACCTTATTCTTGCACAAATTAATTCCTATGCTTTTAAGAATTGATCCTCTATAAGTAGAGACCAAGATCTTAAGTTGCCCTTCTGTAACGAAGGAAGTACGGTAGGTACCTTAGGAACGTTTTATGCTTCAAGATAGTGAGGCTCCAGTAATTGGGTATTGGAAATCATCCTCTCATGAAACATGATTCATTTTATTATGCTGAACTATGTTCATCGTCAAAAAGTGCTGCAGGCGACTCAAACTACGTACAAGGAGAAACGTGAGGATAGCACCAAAAAATTCTTGCAATATTGAATCATAATAAATCAACTTGAGCGCATACAATTTTTTATTTAATCGTTTCGCACCTCATGTGCAAAATTTCTGTGAAAACTCTTGAAAATTCTTATATTTCAAATTTTTAATTTTACTATATTTGTGAACCCGTTGAGGACGGTACCTTCTTCCCGGGGCAAAGTTGACTATATTTTCGCATATTATACCCGAAAATGCTCGAAATTAGGGAATCCCTTTGTTGTTTTCGGTCAAAAGTTTCTGGAAGCAAGATTTCCTAAGTGGGTCTTGGAAGACCCGTACGACCTTTAAGGATTATTTTTTTTTCGAAAAAATGAAAAATGATTTGTCGAAGTTTCGGCACATGTGCCAGAAAAATTGTGATTCCCGCATTCTTTTCGAATCGGATAACTCACACTTTTCAAAAATGTTGATCAAATGATAATAGAATTTTTTAAGTTTTAGGAATAATTTTAAAAATTTCATATTTTTGGTTAAAAATGCCACTCTTTGGTCGAAAATTAATCTGTTTCAGTAGAGGATTGAACTCTTTTTATTGAAAATTCGTATTTCTTAGATGAATTCAACTCTTCTCTATTTAAAATAAAAATATTTTCTAGTTTAAATATAAAATATTTTGGGATGCCCCTAGGCATTTGCCGACCTTAGCTTAATGGGTAAACCGGCACTGTATTTAATTGGAAAATTTCTGAATGCTAAAATTTTTTACTGAAACGTTTAATTATTCACTTGAAATTAAAACTGTTTAGCGAATTGAAAGAATCTCATTCTTAAGATTTTAAAAATTGTACAACCTTAAAATTGGAGGCATTCAGTCATTTCAAATTTACTCGAAAGAATATTGATTTGCACGAACAACTAATGTTCATAGAAAAAGAAAAAGGTTATCAGGTTTACATTTCATATATGTAAATATATTTTGCTTTGTAAAATTGTTATAGAAAATGACTAGGTTATTAAAGTTTACATATCCCCCAGCAATTAAATACAGTCTCGCGGAAAAATTTTAAATACCATATGGAAAGGTAATTTCATTTGGTATTGGGAAACTCCGAGGGGCGATCTATAGGATTTGATTTGTGACTGCAAACGTAACGTGACGCAATGAGGATGTCGTCGCACATTTTTATTGTTTCGCTCCAATTCTCTTTCGACCAACCCCTGCTAGTAGAGGCAAAACAAGCGAATATCGCACAATTTTTCAAATGACATGGGGCGTGTTTTCTGCGATCAATAACGTCAATAACATTTTATTTGTGAAATAAAACTTCAAATGAAAATACCATCAGAAGCATTTTTCAATTGTCCAACTGTAAATTAGAATTGCTTTTAAAATTTTGGATAGAAACTGTTATAAAAATAATTTTATTATACAAAAGAATATCTAAATAACAAAAAAAGAACGTGATGTAAAAATAGTAAGAAAAATTTTATTCTATCAGGTTGAATTAGCTATATGATAATACACATAGAAAAGAGTAAATGTACTAATGTTAGCACGAAAACGAAGCAATTAGTCATGCAACAACGAGGCTCTTGGTAATACTACTTTCAACAAAATTTATAATAATGCAATCTATTATTTGTACATTTTACTTATTTCATGCGTTTTACTGAACATTATTATGTTTAATACTTTTATTATGCATTGTTCTCTGTATTACTTTGGGTTAAAATACATTTTACCTATTAATTTAATGATTTTCACTGAATTTTATAATAATAATCAATAAAAAAAAAGTTTTTGGTTCCCTGCCTAGAGGTAGGCCAGAAATTGGCAGATGGGAACATTTCAACTCCTATCTAATATAACGCTGCTGAAGACTGGTGACCTTCTCAGCATAAAACATCAACCAATTGCGACCCTCGGTTTCCTTTCCTTGCCGCCCCCCCCCCCCCCCCCC
>JAABKJ010012256.1:0-10560 GCA_011634705.1 Andricus grossulariae
TGCAACAGTTTACATATTTATTTTGCTTCTTTTAATAATTATAATGCCATATTACTTTAGCATTACTTTAGCATTACTTTAGCATTACACTGTGGCGTAATGCCTGCGTTCGGCCGGCCTACCAGGGATTATCACCCGAAGAGATGAATTTTCAACTGAAACAATGAATCTTTAACAAAAATAAGAAAATTTTCAACAAAGTAGTTAATCTTTTAGCTAATTTTCGAAAAAAAGTCGAATTCTCAACGAAAAATGTAATAGTTGATATTTGAACAAACAAGGTTGTTATTTTGATTCAAAAACGAGTCTTCAAGCAAATAGTCGAATCCTAAACCAGAACCGATTAATTTTCAAAATCGCACTTAAAATTTTTACTAATTTCAATCGGTGAAGAATTCTAGCTATGAATAAATTATTTTCACTAATAAATTAGTAAGTTTTACTAATATATCTTTAAGGAATAACTAATGCGTAGTTAGAAATCATTCAATAATTGATAATAATAAAAACATGTACTGTTGAAAATGTATAGAGGACCTAGCAGTTGCATTTTTAACAACAAAATTAAAATACCAAAAGAGATCAATTTTAATACCTAAAAGACAAATTTAAAAAAAAAACAGTCGAATTTTCTACCCAAAAATATCAATTAAAAAAAAATGATAATTTTCAACCAAATAGATGCATTTTTACCAAGAAGATTTATTTTATACCAAAAAAAGACGATTTTTCAACAAACAAGTTACATTTTCAACCAAAGAAATAAATTTTCAAATTTTGAAATTATATGATGAATCCTTAAATGGAATAGTTAAACTTTCATAGTCAAAACAATTAATTTCAAACCAAAAGAAAGCGAACTTTTAACAACATATTTGATATGATTGTATGATGAATCTTCATCGAGAATAAATAAATTTTCAGTGAAAAAAGTACATTTTAACAAAAAGAAAAGTGAATCTTTAAAAAAAATAGTTACATTTTCAACCACAGAGATGAATTTTTAATTAAAATAATGAATCTTTCACCAAAAAAATTAATTGGTAATAGTTGATATTACAACCAAAAAAATATTTTTAAAATTAAAAATCAAAAACAGTTAATTTCATAACAAAACGAATTTTCAACAAATTGTTTGAATCCTCAACCAAAAAAAATTTATAATCAACCAAAGATTTTCATTTTTAACCAAAAAAGATTCTACGAAAAGATATGCGCTTTCAAACAAAAAAGATTTGTTTCTCAAGAAAATAAAAAAATATCTGCCAAATTGTTGATGTTCAAGTAAAAAAAAAACGTATTTTCTACAAACGAGTTCAATTTTCTAACACAGAAATAAAATTTCAAATTATATGATGAATCATTAACCGGAACAGATACATTTTCAACACAAGAAAAAGATTAATCAACAAAACAGTTGAGTATTCAACACAAAGGATGGCTTTTTAACAAAATTGTCGAATTTTTAGAAAAATAATCACATTTGTAACTAAATAATTATATTTTTAACCAAAGAAAATGAATGCTCAACGAAAAATATAATAAAAACCTTTTTAACAAAAGAGAATGAACTTCCAAAGAAAAATAGATGGATTTTCTTATCGGATTATATTAATTCAGTTCGCATTTAAATGCAAAACGAGAAAACCTGAAAAGAGGGTAAAAGGGGAAAGGATGATAAATAAATAGGAATTTCGACTTTCTTTTAATACTTTCAAAATATTAGCTAAGGAAACTGGAAATTTTGTTTAGAAAATGAAGTTTATTTTCCACTGCACACTTTTTCTTTCTTACAGGATATCGAACTACGCAAAATTTTAGGCCCTGTAATAGCGCTGTCTTGGTGCAATAATCAATATTCATATTAAATTATAGTAATAATTATATCACATTATATTAATGTTGATATTACCATTGCTATGATATTATTATATATTATTACATAATTCAATATTTAAATTTGTTACTTAATAGCATTTTTTAAATGTTTAAAATTTTCCCGCCCTAATATTTGGAACTTTTCATTTGTTCAAAGTTTCATGAAATTTTACAACCCTATTTTCAGCGATCCATGAATACCAAAGTAACAGACAAAAACAACCTCCAACAACTGTCTGCAATCACCACAAATAAAAGACATTGAAAACCCCTAGCGTAGGTCAGTGACAACCCTTTTTCCACTCTCCATAACCACCCTTTTTGAAAGATAATAACAACCTCCAACAACGTGTATTAGCAACCGCAATGAACATATAATTATTATGGATAATCCCCAGCAATGGACAATATAACAACCTCCAGTAACAGTCAACAACAGTTCCAGGAACAGTCAATCTCATAACTCTCAGCAATTGGCATTAAGAAAACCCTCCCAATGGGAAATAAAACCCCCTAGAAATCGTCAATATCAACCCCAATGACAAGTCCTAGGAAGGCACATTATCAAAATCCCTAGAAACAGTCAATATAACAACTTTAAGGCACGGATATGACGAAAAACTCTCGCAACGGGCAATAAAAACACCTATAGGCTGGTCGCTGGTCCTGGAAACCAAGAAATAACAGTCCCTGGAAACAATCAATATAACAACTCTTAGCAAAGGACATTCAGAAAACTCTCTTAACCAGTAATAAAACATCCTAGAAATTGTTAATAACAACTCTAACGACAAGCTCTAGCAAGGCAGAGTATGATAACTCCTAGAGAAGGACATTAAAAAACCCATCGAAATGGGCAATACTAACCCCTACAATAACCATAATGATAAGCCCTATAGCATTGAAGATTTTAACAACTCTGAAAAACGGACATTGAAAAAATTACATAATGGGCAAGAAAACCAAGAATGGGCACAGCCTACAACAGTCCCTACAAACAGTAAATATATCAACTCTTAGCAATGGACATTAAAAAACCCTCCTAAATGGCAATATCAACCCCTAGAAATGGTCAATATCAATTCGAATAACAAGCCCTAGTAATGGACAATATTACAAGATTTAGCAACAGATATTTAAAAAAACTTTTAACAGACAATAACAACCTCTAGAAATAGTAAGAAAGAACCCTGATGTCAAACCCTAGTGATGTAGAGTATAAGAACATTCTGCAACGGACATTAAAAACCCCTCTAAACAGGCAATAAAAATACCTAGAAATGGTCAGTAATATCTCTAATGCCGTAGCAACGTTCAATAATAACTCAATTCTACTAGCAATAAAAACATCTAGAAACCGTCAATAATATTTCCATCAGGAATGGTTAATCAGTCCCTATAGGAATGATAAGTAACAACTCCTAGCAATGGAAAATAATAAACCATTATGAGCAGCCTTTGAAAAATAGCAATAATAACACAAAACAAGAAACAATGTAAACCCCTAGCAATAGTCAATCAGTCCCTACAAACAGTTAATAACAACCCCTATGAACCGGTCAAGAACAACTAACTGATGTTTATGGCTTTTGACCAGAGATCAAGAATCATGAACAACTCCTAGCAACGAACAATATAAGAAAACAGCCATTATCAATAACAACCCCTAGCAACGCTCAATAATGTTAGAAATAATTCAAAAGCGTGTTTGATTTTGTTTATGGTAACTGCGCGAAAATCCAAAACAGACTATCTGAAAAGATGCCCTTTTAATGTTTGAAACTGTTCTGAGAATGATAAAATTCATGCCGGTTTCGTTAATACTGGCAGTTTCTTTCCGCAGTTGTGAGAACAGTCTTTAATAAAATATGTTTAGTTTTTAACGACTTAATTTGTTCAAAAAACAAAACTTTACAGTTATTTTTTTTCTTTAGATTCAAGAATGTATTTAATAAAGTTGATTTAGAATTGGATTTATTTTGCATGGGAATGTGCGTGGGCTTATTTAGCATATTTTTTATATTTGCCATATTTTTTAAATTTAACGTTTGTTTTCAAATTATCGTATTATTAGGCTTTTTTCTTTCTTGAAGTTTCTTAATTTAATTACTCACTCCTACGTAGATGGAATGTTCTCATTAAACCATACGTCATATTCCATCTGAAGTGTAATTTGTTTGCTCCAACTGCATTGCAAATGACACAGCTGTCATTTGTTACAATAGTGGATCAACAATTGTTGTACTAATAAATACTTCTGAGCAATTATAAAAAAATGTATGAATATCAATGATAATGACAGTAGAACATGTGTATCCGAAGTCATTTGAACGAAGTATATAAGAATGCAGGAAAAGTAGTGTGTAATCGTTCAGAAGATTCGCAATATATTTCCACTCTAATAGTTTTGATTAAAAACTTGTATCCTAAAACAGTCTGACTATGGGTATGTTCAATTGCAAGTTTTCTCTTGCCATCCTCTTCTTGGTTTTCGGTGTATCTCAGGTAAAAATATTGAATCCCTTCAAATACTTTTTTTTGTATATTTTTCTCAGCGTTTGATTATATCGTTTTGCAAAATTTGTAGAAGAGAATTTTTCATTATTAGGGATATGTTTCTGAATGAAAAATCTATTGAATTTCCTATGATTTACCACGTCATTTTATTTCGTAATCAACAAATAATACATGATGTTTCAGGCGTTCTTTCTCGGAAACTGGCAGGAAATACATTTGAGAAAACATGGCCTTTCGCAAGAGACCATCAATGCTGTACATAGGGAAATCTGCGCTCAGAAATGTGGAAACAGATTTGGATTATTTTTCTTTAAAACTCAACTTTATTGCGCTACAGTATGTAGGGATGCGTTAAACGAAAGTTCAACTACTCCGAACTCAACATCTTCCTCAACACCATCATCAACAACTTCCACTACATCGTCCTCAACATCATCATCAACACCATCGTCAACATCGTCTTCAACACCATCATCAACAACGACCACAACATCGTCCTCAACATCATCCTCAACGCCATCATCAACATCGGACCCAACAACAACTACTGCACAATCTGTCGGAAAGTAATCTTGTTCAAAAGTGCTGATATTTACGAGTATTTACAAACTTTTCATTATTTTCGTATACGACAAGAAGTCATACATATAATAAAAAGTGTCTACAATTATTCGTGATATTAAGAAGTATAGTTGGAGATTAAAAAAGTACGAGTAGGGAAAAATAATAAAGTTATGTAACTTTTGGCTTGAATAAATAAATACACTTAGCTCAACATATATTCATCAAAATTATATAATGATATAAAAATGATATATTGTGGTTGTTATCGTTGCGATTATGGTAATTAACTGTCGAGGGAACGCAACCTGATAAATAATCTTGTGTCAATTACTTCATATTTAGAAAATGATGCATATTAAAATTTTGATCGACGTTTTAATTGAAGAAATCTGGATGAGTTAGCCGGTTTTGTTTCAATAAATACATGTTTAATTCATCAAAACCATTATACATTAACAATATTAACCATGAACCATTATACAGGCTTGCTGCAGGTCAGGGAATCCTGGAAAGTCAGGTAAAGTTAGGGAATTTAAAACTGATTTGGTTGAAAATTAATATGTTATTGTTTAAATACCAAAAATTACATTTTTCATTGAGAATTAATCTTTTTTGGTTGATGATTTATCATTTTAGTTGAAACCCATTTTTTTGGGTTGAAATTTTTTTGTTTTCACTGATAATTTAACTATTCCACGTTAAAATTTTATCTTCTTCAGTTCAAACTTGAACTATTTGGTACAAAATTGATATATTTTGTTGAAAATTCATCATTTGAAGTAGAATAAGGGGACTAATTTATATTTCTAGGTTGAAAATTCAACTCTTTTGTTGAGAATTCGCCTTTTTGGTTTAAAAATTCATCTCTTATCGTAAAAATTTGATCTTTGTTATTAAAAATGCAACTGTTTGGTTAAAAATTATTCTGTTTTGGTGGAGAATCGAACCATTTTGTTGAAAATTTGTCTTTTTTGGTCGAATTCAACAATTTTTTATTGAAAGATTATTTTTTAACTGAAAATTCACCTATTCTATTTGTGGTTAAAAGTATACATTTTTTAGTTGAAAATGTATGTATTTTGTTCAAATTCGTTTTTGTAGTAGAATATTAATCTACTCGGTGATTAGTTCATCTTTCTTGGTTAAAAATTTAACTATTTTGTCAAAAATTCATCTTTTTGCATTAAAAATTCATCTCTTATAGTAGAAATTGGATTGTTTTTTCTAATGTGACTGGTTGAAAATTAATCTGTTTTGTTTGAGGATTGAACTCTTTTGTAGAAAATTCGCCTTTTTCGGTTGACTTCAACAATTTTTGATTGACAGTTTATTTTTTTAACTGAAAATGTACCTATTCTATTTGTAGTAAAAATTAGTTTTCTTTTCAGTTGAAAGTTCATTTATTTTTTAGATGAAAATTAATTTTTCTTGTGAAAAATTCATATTTTTGGGTTAAAAACTGGAGTCTTCTATAGAAAACTCGTCTTTTGGGCTTAAAAATTCAACATTTCGGATTTTGGTTGAAATAATGGTTTATTTGGTTGAAAAATCGTATTTTTTGTTAGTAAATTAATCTTCTTGCTTGAAAATTTATCTCTTCGTTTGAAAATTTAACTATAACTGCGACATCTAGTTCGATGATGAAATTAACCAACCAGTTTTGTGCGGTAAGAAATCGCCGTTAGTTAAAAATCATTCTTTTTGTTAAAAACGCAACTGGTTTGTTGAACAATCGTTTTTTTTTGTTGAAAATTCAACTTTTCGGATTGAAAATTCAACTATTTTTGATTAAATTTTTTTCTTTTTTGTTTGAAAATTCGACCAGTTGCTTGAAAATGCGTCTTTGTACGTTGAAGATTGAACTATTTTGATAAAGTCATTTTTTTCGTCGAAAATTAAACTGTATTGTTAGAAATTCGTCCTTTCCACTGAAAATTGATCTTTTATGGTAAATAGTCATCTTTCATGGTTAAAAATGAACTTTTTTGTTGAAAATTCAGCTGTATTCGAAGAAATTCCCCGATTTGGTTACACGTTTAATTATTTTGTACAAAATTTGTCTTTTTAGTTAGAAAATTCATCTTGTTTTCTGAAAATTCATCTTTTTGGCTGAGGATTAAACTCTTTGATTAAAAATTCGTCTTTTCTGCTTGAATTGAATTGGTTGAAAATTCCTTTTTTTTTTGTAAAAGATTAATTTTCTAAACTAAAAATTTGACCATTCTTGTTTTTTTCGACAAATATTTTTTTAGTTGAAAATTCAACTGTTTTGTTTAAAATTCAGTTTTCTTGATTGAAAATTCATCTAATAGGTTGAGAATTCAACTATGTTGTTAAAAATTCGTTTCTTTTCTCGTTTCATATAACTTGTGGAAACTTCGACTTTTCGGTTTAAAAATTCAGCTTTATTCCAAAGAATTCGTCTTTTTGGCTTGAAAATTCAATTGTTTTTCGAATAATTCTAATATTTTTCGTTTGAAAATTTGACCATTTCTTTAAAATGCATCTTTGTAGATTGAAGATTCTACTATTTTGATAAAGTCATTTTTTTATCGAAAATTAAACTATTTTCTTAAAACTTCATCCTTTTAGATTGAAAAGTAATCTTTTATAGTAAAAAAGTCATCTTTCTTGGTTGGAAATGAACCATTATTTTTTGGTTACAAATTTTGTTTAGTTTAAAATTAAACTATTCTGTTTGAAATTTATATTTCTTAATTGAAAATTCATCTGTTTAGTTAAGGATTCAAATATTTTGTTAAAAAGTAGTTTCTTTCCTTATTTAATTTGACTGGTTGAAACTGGTATTTTTGTAGAAAATCAGCATTTTATCGTAGAAAATTCATCTTTCTTAGTTAAAAATAAAATTTATTGTTGAAAATTCCACTTCTCGGGTTGAAAATTCAACTATTTTGTATTGAATTTTAATCTTTTTTGTTTGAAAATACGATTATTTGCTTAAAAATTCATCTTTGTAGGTTGAATATTGAACTATTTTGTTAAAGTCGTTTTTTCAATCTAAAATTAAAGTTTTTTATCAAAAGTTTGTTCTTGTGCATTAAAAATTCATCTTTTATAGTAAAAAGTCATCATTCTTGTTTAAAAATAAACTGTTTTCTTGAAAATTCAGCTGTCTTCCAACAAATTCTTATTTTCGGTTTCAGAGTTTATCTATTCAGTTAAAAGTTCAACTAATATGTCAAAAATTGGTCTCTTTTGGTTGAGAGTTCAAATATTTAGTTGTTAATGCAACTTTTTGGTTAAAAATAAATTTGGTTTCGTTGAAAATTTGTCTTTTGGGCTGAAAATTCATATTTGTGATAGAAAATTTTAGGAATTTAAAGTGTTTCATATTGAATTCAATATGTTATTTACATTAATTTTATTTAAAATGATTTATTTTCCTATTATTCCCCGATTTTCATTATAAAACGCCCTATTTTAAAAAAATGTCAAAAATAGCCCAAAATTGGTAACGTAGTTTATGGGCGGTTCCTAATTCGCAGCGTCATATGTTACAAACCCTTTTTGGTGAGGACATTCAATATTTTGCAGATTTGCTGGAGGTGTTTGACAGATACATCTTCCAACCGAAATATTGGATTCAGGCCGGATAATTTTCGATCCTGAATATAGGATTTTGCAAGTTGAGTTCCCTGGAAATTCCCGGATACGTTATATGTTACATATATACGTACATATTATGCCCTAAGGCATCTTTTACTATTTGAATTGGAAACTGGGTCGGAATGCGCAAGACGCAGACATATGTGCATAAAAATCTCTGAGCCTGTCTGGCCACTCTCATTTGTGGACTCCCAGATTTGCTCGGTATACGGATTACATACTTATACTTTCGAGACAAAAACGGGTTTCTTATGTCACGTCTTGGGTCTCGTGGTTCGTTGACAAATGTGCCTCGAAGTCATCGATATTGGTGATTGTCAGCCCCCGATAACAATAGGAAACATAGTAGCCTGGAGCCTTGAAAAAAGGACGAAAATGCGGATGTAGATTCTTGAAGGTTTAAACTTTAGAATGGACTACATGATGTAACTGACCACCAGGATGTTGATGTATTTAAATGCGCATAATCATCCTAATTCAAGTTGATCAATAATCAATATGGTATCATGTAGTAATTTTCTTATGGAGAGAATAAATTCTTTTGATTAAGAAAAAATCGGAGGCGTAACTTATCTGCAATTATGACCACAGTAGGCACAGTATTTATGTCCCTTTTGTTCTGAAATGTTTTAGAAAAATCTACCATTCTTGAAAATTCTTCGAAAGATCTGGAATTTTCCGGAATATTCTTAAATTTGTTTAGATTATCCTGAATAATCTAGAATGGTTCAGAATGTTCTACAATGATTCTTTTTGTACTGTGCATCAATAAACAGAAAAAAACAATCCAAAATCCCAATCTTTAGCGGCCATCCACACATGAAAGTTCTTACGTAAGAAAAATGTTTACTAAAAAAAAATCCAAAGACTTAGAGGAAAAATCATCAGAAATTCAATCTGTACAGAAAAAGTATTCCATTTCCAATGAAATACGTGAATTTTCAACCAAATATTTAAATTTAAAAATTGAAAATATAATTTTTTACCAAAAATGATATAGTTAAATTTTCAGCTGAAAAAATATATTTTCGACTAACAAGACACATTTTTGAACCAGGAAGATTAATTTTCTGCCTTTAAGATGAATTTTTAACAAAATATATGAATCTTCATTAAAATATTTGAATTTTCAACTAAAAACGAAACATTTTCATCAAAAAACGAATATTTCAAATTTCAGTTAAAATATATATTTTGAAACAGCAAAATGATTTATTGAACCAAGAATATTTATTTTCTACTTGAAAGATGAATTTTCACCCAAATGGTTGAATTTTCAACCAAAAAAGATGCGTTTTAACCAAAAAAAGAATACTTAATTTTTCATTTGAAAAAATATATTTTCAACAAAGAAAAGGAATTCTCAAACCAAGAATAATAATTTTCTACCTAAAAGATGAATTGTTGACAAAATACATGAATTTTTATTCAAATAGTTGAATTTTTAAACAAAAAGACTGATTTTCACAAAAAAAATAAAATAGTTCAATTTTCAGTTAAAAAATTAATTTTTAAGCAAGAAAATTTGTTTAACAAAATAGTTCAATTTTCAACTAAAGAAATGAATGTTTAATTGAAATGTTGCATCTTGGATCAAAGAAAAAATAAATTTTTAACCCAATGGTTGAAATTTCAACCAAAAAGAGAAATTTTGGACCATCGAAATTAATCTTCTACCAAAAAGACGAATTGAAAAAAATACATGAATTTTCAACCAAATAGTTGAATTTTCAATTGAAAAAGATTAATTTTTACCAAAAATGAATTAGTGAAATTTTAAATCAAAAAAATATATCTTCAACCAACAAGAAGTATTTTTTATCCAGATAGTTAAATTTTTAACTAAAGAATATAAATTTGTACAAGTAATGGACTAGTAAATATTCAATTAAAAAAAATTGTAAACGAAGAAAAATCCCATCCCATCCCATCCCATCCCATCCCATCCCATCCCATCCCATCCCATCCCATCCC
>JAABKJ010012257.1:0-10560 GCA_011634705.1 Andricus grossulariae
AAGACTTTTTGGTGGATAGATCTCCTACTTCTCATGTTGGCATTATCGGCTATCTGCAAAGGTGGTCTTGCTGGAACAGGTGGTATGTTCGCTGGAGGATGTTGCTCTTCTTCTTGCCGATAAAGAGCTTTATATCCGTTTTTGCACAAAAAGAATACCTGACCTCTGCATGAATCCTATTCGCGCCAGTGAGCTTATTTGTCAACAGGTGAGGATGTCCCTCCTGAGTTGGTCCGACTACTTAAATCGATGGTCTCGCGTTTGTCTAGGGCCATTGCCTGGTCGTCGCCTCGGTTCGGTCCTATTGTCACTCCCAACTGAACCATGGCTTCCATCCGAGAGATGCCTATTGTGGGTGGCACTGCGCGATACTGGCAACGTCACCGCATAATTCGTTGCATTGGGGAGTTAGCCCAATGCAACGTGGCTGACAGCAAGAGCCGGAACTCTCGGGCGATGGGGTAGCCACATCTTTATTATCTTTATTAATATTATAATTATTATCATTATGAATAGGCTCATTTTTGTCTCAGGCTTAAGATGGTTACAGCCCAATATGCCGAAGGCATTTTTGTTGAGAATTGAATTTTTTTTGTTAGTCTCACGGGGATGTAACGGTATATATCATTAGTCACGGGCTCATTTTTGTAATATACTAAGTTGGGCTTAAAATCACTTTATACAGTGAATCACATCCAGTGATAACCCGCGGCTGCATCCGATTTTTTTGGATTTTTCGCATTTGCCTAGACGTTTGGCCAGGGGAGAGGAAATCTGCCGAAGGCCATCTTCCCACAATCCTCCTCGAAATGGCTTAAAATCCGCGACTCTTTCCGAGTCGAGATTCACGGCGCAGCTCATGCCGTTGGTAAGGTAGATAATGACAGCAGCCGCGACTATTCGCTGTGTTGCACGATGATTTTTATTGCTGAAAAACGTAACAATAATCACGAGGAGGAAAATTAAAAAACGTACGTCCAACACGAACAAAGCTTTGCGAGTGAGAAAGCTAAATAGTGAAGTTTTAAAGCGGCAAATATTACCGAAACACGTTTTTATTAATTTTCATAAAGATGCATCCTTTTGTAAGTGAAGATTTCTTTGTCTGTAATGATAAAAGTCGATTTTAGTAAAATACGAAATATAAGTGGTTTTGACGAGATTTATATCAAAAGTAATTTTCTTCTTGGTTAGGTGTTCTTTAATAAATATCATAATATATAGCCTTTCCGGAAATGACAAAATGCCAATTTCAAAATATTATGGAAAATAAATTGTGAATTGCACAATTGTAAATATTCATACATTTGACTTACCTTTCAATGTTAAGGTGTCCAAATTTGAAAGACTTCAAATATACAAAAACGAATTAAAATTTAAAATCTTCGAAAACTGGAAAAAACAAAATCAATCAAATTTTGAAGTAATTAATTGCAAAAAAATTAAAATTTAAAACTTCTACATTTCTAATATAAATGTTTGTAAATTTAAAAGCAGTAAAATTTATAAGTGAATTTGTAATGTGAATATCAAATGAACTTCCTATCAAATTAATTAGAAAAGAAAATAAATTGAAAACCCAAGTGTAAAAATTATATATAGTTCATACATAGTGGAAAAATTGATAAATATATAACATTTGCCCCTATGTATAATTTTTCCGCCTGGGACTTTACAGGAGTATGAAACTTTTTTAATTTTTATGATTTGAAATTCAAAGTCTTCGGATTAACATAATAATTCATATGAATAACGAACACGTACAGAACAAAGTTTATAACACGCGAAATTCAAACTTTCAATTTAAAAATACTAATGACTTCTATTTAATCCACCCAGTCCATTCTAACTTTGAATTAATTACTTTCTTTTTGTTAAGTATCAAATATATACGTATATATATAAATAACTTTTATTCCTCCAAAACTAGTTGAAGTAATCAAACTTAAATGAGTATAATATTGATTTAATTACATGTTTCTCGATCTTCAATTAGGAGTCTTGCAGATCAATCCACCACCATTGAAACTGAAATTAATTAAAACCTTCTAGTTTGACAGTCCTCAAGTTAGATTAATCTAATACAATGTGACAAAGCAAACTTGGATTTGTACTCTTTCAAATTCGAGAATTCAATGCAGGCTTTATTTTTTATTAAATTTTTACATTACTTATTAAATACTTTTTCTATAGACTTGTTTTCAAATAAATATGTCTCTGGTTATTTACATAGAGTATTCACTAGATTTAAAAATTGACACTGTGAAATACAAATTATAATTGATCGATCACAGATATTGTATCAGCAGTGGTAGATTCATAATGAGAGAGAGATTTCAAAAAGAAAATAATAAGCCGGTCTTTCAACAAATGAGAAAAAGAATGATCAAAAAATGATGTGAGACAAATGATTAATGACTCTTGTCTTTGTTTACTGGGTGAAAGCTCGCACGTGTTATTAACAAGATAAATACGCGAACCGATGAAAATTACTGTCCACGGGTTAGAACGTGTCATCACTTATAGATCTCATTATTTATTGATATGACCCGAAAGGCCAACCAATACATCACTAACAGAACATTCTTAATTTGCAGTATATAAATCTTTTTTATGGTAGAATTCATTTTGGAGCCATGAGATAGTATTTGAAAATTAAAACAATTTCTTAAAATCAATTTAAAAGTAAACAAAAATGTCTGAATTTTTTTTTAACCTCAATTCAAATGAATTCAAAATAATTTCACTGATTTAAAGCTAATTACAATGATTACGAGTGAATTACACTGATTGCAGGTAAATTCCACTGAAAAAACTAAGGGACCGTCCATAAACTACGTAAACATAATCTACGGTTGTAACAGTGCGGTAGTGGAGGGGGGGGGGGCACTACAAGTAACGTTACGACCTTAGATAACATTTAGTTTCAGCAAAAATGCTACTATTTGGTTAAAAAGTAATCTTTTTGGTCAAAAATGGAACTACTCGGGTGACAGTTAAAATTGGTTAAAAATTCTTTGTCTTGGTTAAGGATTTATCTCTTTCACTGAAAATTGAACTATTTCATTAAAAACAAAAATAATCTTTTTGTTCAAAAATTCATCTTTTGGGTAGAACTGTTTTGTTGAAAATTCGATATTTTTTACTTTAACAATTAATTCTTTGAACTGAAAATGTAACTGTTCCATTTAATCTTTAATCCTTTTTGGTAGAAATGGTAAATATTCGGTTGAAAACTAACCTTTTTTGCTTGAGGATTCAACTATTCTGTTAAAAATCGATATCTTTTGGTTGAAGATTCAACTAGTTGGTTTAAAGTTTAACTGCTTTTTAAAAAGTTGCTACAATTGATGCATCATTATAGTTGAACTTTAGTTGTATTCTTGGTTCAAAATATCTCTTTTAGTTGAAAATTCAACTTTTTGGTTCAAAATTCATCTTTCTTGATTGAAAATTCATCGATATGTTTGATTCAACTATTTTATTAAAAATTTGTCTTTTGGTAGACAAGTCATCATTTATGGTAGAAAAGTCATCTTTCTGGGTTGAAAATGAACTGTTTTGTTGAAGATTCAACTTTTCGGGTTGAAAATTCAACTGACTTCTAAAAATTCAGTTTTTTTTGTTGTTGGAAAATTCAGCTTTTTTTGGTTGAATTTTAATCTTTCTTCGTTGAAAATTTTGATCATTTGCTTGAAAATGCACCTTTGTAGGTTGAAAAGTCAACTATTTTGATAAAGTCATATTTTTTGGTAGATAATTCATCCATTTCGTTAGACAATCTTTTTTGGTTGAAAATTCAACTATTTTGTTGAAAATTCAATATATTTCAAATTTTTGGCTATGCTACTTTTCGAGGGGAGGGGGGAAGAACTACGGTCGTCAACAAAGCGGGACAGGGGGTCAAAAATAGCACAAAATTGGTAACGTAGTTTATGGAGGACCGTGCGAGTGTGTGTCCGACCATAGACGACTGTATCTACTTACACATCTTATGATATCAACATTCAAACTAGTGAATCCAAGAGTATTCAAATTAATTCCACGGAATTTAATATGATTTAAATGAACTTAAATTATTCCAGGCGAAGTCAACAAAATTAAATTATTCTTAATTATTTTTAAAAAGTGTTTACTCTTTCAAGACTTCCATATATACTGTTTCATTAGAAACAGTATATTTTTGGATACTTCAAATGTAAAATCGTTTACTTTTTTCTGAGTCAAATCAAAGATTTTTAATGTTAAGCTCATTATTTTAAATTGTTCATTCTTGAAGGCTCACTACTGAAAATCATGCAAAAAGCAATTCTATATTTCGGAAAGCTGCAAAATGATTGTGTCTTAATATAAAATTAGTTAATTTGGATAGACTAAAATTATATGCATATTATCCATCTGAAACTGATCAATTTAAATGACCAAAATTAAATTTGAAGAGGTTCTTTGATATATGCTTACCGTTGCATTCACTTACAATAATAAAGAATTTGCATAGTGTCATGAATACGGAAAATAATTATTGCATTTGTAGGTGAAGTTAAATTGAGTTTATTTCTAAAAGAGATAAATCAATATTAAGTTTAAATATTTGTTTATTTAATTTTTAAAACCAGGAAAAAAACTTGCGGAAATGTGAGGTGTTATGATTGATGTGACGTCAGTTATACGGTCGATACTTTCCAATGATTGCTTATTCAGTATTTTTTTAAATCGCGCGTCACATCCCATTTTTTTACATCAATACTAAGTTTCAACGTTTTTTGATATTGAAATGTCAAACATTTGATGTGCATGACAGAAGAAAGTTATTCCTAAGCGGATTCGCAAAATCTTCAAGACTTGAAGCCCTATGTATTTTTCCATGTCTTTTGGAAGCTCAAGAAGAAATGTCTATTCGTAACATAAGAAAATGAAAATCAGAGTAATCTTAGCATGAAATAATATTGTTTAAAGTCACGAAATTAACAAATATAATAAATTATATGCGCATGCTTAACTCTTTTGTGTGCTTGCTAATGGCGAACGCCATCATAATCACCACTCATTCAAATGTGGTATTCCAAATCGGCATTTCCAACCAATTATTATTATTACTATTATTATTATATACAATAATCTTTAAATCCATCCATTCACTTTATCCACATTGAAGCTCCCATGTTTCCGTTCATTTCTCGTGTACTTTTTTCTAAAATTTGGTATCAACATGAAGTTGATGCGATTGAATGGAAATTCTTTAGTTTGAATTGAAATATCAAATTCTCGCCATGTAAGATCGACGTAAAAATCATATTTATCTGACTGTAGAATAATTTGAAATAGTAACTTGTTACATTTCTAGCCACTGATTCAAGTAACTTGAAGTTCCTGCAAAGTTCCTTTTTTATATACGAAAACATGTGTTACATATGTAAAAAATTCGAAGAATTTCCAAAAAAATTTGCAATGGCATATCTATAAAATTTAATAAATTTTAATTTCAAATCTTCAGAATTGAATTATTCCAAAAAAAAAAAAATTCAAAATTGCATCATTTTCTATTTTACACATAAAATATTAGAGAGCTTTCAATGGCAAATATTCAAAATCGAAGAATTTAAAATTTTAAATTATGTGTTTTAATTTTGACAACTTATAATTAAAAATTATGCAAGTTTTAAGTTTTACAATTTAAAATTCTGTAATTTTTATGCTTTTCATTCGAAATTTCTTTAATTTGGAAGATTAGGAATTGTAAACGTGACTTTTAATTTCCCAAATCATTCAAATTTCAGAATTTTTATTTATATACCTTTGAAATTTGAGTGTTTTTAATTTTCGAACTTGGAATTTTAAATCTTTCAAACTAAAGATTTTTCTTTTGCCAATTCGCAATTAAAACTTACGCAAATTTTAAGTTTTACAATGAAAAATTCGTCGATTTTGATTATTTATATTTATAATTTCTTCAGTTTGAAAGACTTAGAATGGATCACTGGACTTTCGATCATCAAAATCATGAAAATGTAAGAATTCTTATTATACATATTTAAAATTGAAGAATTTTCAATGGTAAATCTTGAAAAAATGTAGAACTTTGAATTTAAAACCTTCTAAATTGAATAGTTTTTTATTTTGATAATTTACAATTAAAAATTAATGCAAATTTTAAATGTTACAACTAAAAATTCTGTAATTTTTATGATTTAAATGGAAAATTTCCTCAGTTTGAAAGATTTAGAACTAATAAATTGACTTTTGATCTTTAAAATCATCAAAATATAAGAATTTTGTGTTGAAATATCTTCAAAAATGACTTTTGATTTCCAAAATCATCAAAATTTAAGAATTTTTATTTATATATCTCTAAAATTCATGAGTTTTCATTTGCAACTCTGTAAAAGTATAGAACTTTGAATTGAAAACCTTTCAATTTGAAGCGCGTTTATTTTAACGATTTGCAATTCAAAGTTATTTGCAGAGTAATTAGAACTGAAAAATTGACCTTTGATCTTTAAAACTATCAAAATTTTAGAAGAAAAAGTTAAACTACTTTGTTAAAGATTCATTCTGTTTTGGTTGAAGATTCGTCTCGTTGGTTGAAAATTGAACTATTACATTTTTTGAAAATGAATCTTCTGGTTAAAAATCATCTTTTGGATTGAATGTTGAACTATTTCGTTGGAAATTTATCTCTTTTGTTGAAAATTAAACTATTTTGATTAAATACCTTTTTTGTTCAGTTGAGAATTAATTTTATTAACTAAAAATTTAACTATTTAATTTATGGTTGAAAAATAATATGTTTAATTGAAAATTTTTGGAAATGTATGTATTTTGTTAAAAATTCGTCTTTTTGGGTGAATTCAACTGCTTCCATTTTAAATTAATATCTATTTTGGTTGGAATATCAATGATTGCATGTTTGGCTGAGAAATAATCTTTTTTGGTTGAAAAATTAACTACTTGGTTTAAATTTTAACTAATTAATAAAACATTAATTTTTTGGGGTTAGAGATTCATAATTTTAGTTGAAAATTCATATCTTCGGGTCGAAAATTGAACTGTTTTGTAGTTCCTTAAAAATTACAGTATTTTATGAAAAGTTAAATCTTGTATAGAAAATAAACTTTTTTGTTAAAAAATAAAATTTTACGGTTGAAAATTCAACTGTTTTGTAGATAATTCGTCTCTTTGGTTTCAAAATTCAACAATATTGTTGAAAATTTGTCTTTTTTTGTAGAAAATTTAATTTCTTGTTGAAAAATTCATCTTTTCGGTTAAGGTCTTAACTGTTTGGTTAAAAATCCATCTTTTTTAGTTGAAAATTCAACTACGTAGTTGAAAGTTGAACTTCTTTGTTGAAAATACATTTTTTTTCAAGATTTACCTCATTAATTGAAAATTCATCTTTTCAGTTGAAGATTAAACTACTGGTAAAATATTCCTCGTTTTTGGTTGAACTCAACTGGTTGCAGATTAGTTTTTTTTTCTTAAAAATTGACTTTTTATCTGAAAATTCAATTACTCCATGTTTAGTTCGAAATTTATCCTTCATAAGTTATAAATTCAACTATTTGTAGAAATCTCATCTATTTTATTGGAAAATCGTCTTTTGGATTTAAAAATTAATCTTGCTTGTTGAAAATTAATTTTTTTTGTTCAAGAATTCAGCTATTCAGTTGAAAATTCGTCTCCTTTGGTTGAATTCGAATGGTTGAACATTCGTTTCTTGGTTGAAAATTAATTTTTTTTGAATGCCAATTTTACGATTTTATTTATGGCTTGAAAAATATCTTTTTTTTTTCTTTGAAAATTCAACTATTTGGTTTACTATTCATCTTTTTTTTATTGAAAATTCATCTATTTGTTATTTGGTACTTTTTTGGTAGAAAATTCATCTTTTATGTTGGAAAAGTCATCTTTCTTGTTTGAAAATGAACTTTTTTGTTTCATATTGAATTTATTATAGTGTTTACATGATTTTATTTGAAAGAATTTATACCCCTATTTTCGTTAGAATCGCCATATATCACCTGTTTTGAGAGAATTTTGCACTACGTCATTTTTCGAATAGGGTAAAACTGCGGTCACTGGGGGGAGGGGGACAACAAATCACAAAATTGGTAATGTCCCTAATAAGTAAGCAGCTATTGTTTAGATCATAAAATATCAAATATAAAAATTTGAAAAATGCATGCAAATTCTCTATTTCGAATCAATGTTGTTTCGCAATCTGTTCATATCAAAAATCAAAGTTAGATGCTCCACGTTCCGATTTTAATAAAACTTGTCATGAAAGAAGTCTCTCCGTATACATTGGAAATATATGCGAGTAATACGCTCCCAATATTGTTACCACCTCTATTTCATTTCAGAAGCCCATATTCCAATAAATAATTGTTCTGGAACGCGGAAGTGACAAAAAAAGAAGTGGAACTTCTTTTCTGGTCATACTTTGCCTAGAAACGCTTGAATTTATTTTCGCTAGCGAGCGACTCCACTCGTCTATTCACAATCAAATTGTGGTACCTGTCGATATCGAAGAAAAAATAGGTCTCACCACCAAGCTGTCACTCTCGAAATTCTGGGAAAATCCTCTTCATGAGGTTTTCACGAGAACCAACGGGAAAATTTCTCTGGGCAACGAACCATGCGTTGCGCTGCAAAATTTGCAAACAAATTGCCAATTCTGAGGTGCTGGAAATCCGTCGGGCACATACGCACGCGCTGGACTAGCAGCAACTTGAGTGCAAAAGTCCGACCGGAACTACTAATCGTTTCAAAACTTTCTGAGGACTATTCTCCATCTCGGCTTTCCCCCGGAACTTTAGAAAATCCAAAGTGGGCGCTCACGACTATTACTAAAGTAATGGACTTTTTAAAAGTCTTTCTTTCACCGAGATTCAGTCGTTTAGAACTAGAAATTGAGTTCTTTAACAAAGAGAAGAGTATTAAAAAAAGAAAGAAATTTCAGGAACGGATCCAATGGTTCCGTTCCAAATCAAACAAATGTGCAAGGGGCCGTATAAATTACTTAAACTTTTTTTCTGAAATTTTGAACCACGTACCCTCCTTTGTTAGGGTCTGTTAGTGTTGACCCCCCCCCCCTCATACACATACCTTATGTACCTACCTTACGTAAACAATGTAATGGTTGATATTTTAAATAAGGAAATATTTTCATTTTATATATATATAACAAAAATAGTTGAATTGAACCAAAAAAGACGAATTTTTAGCAAAATAGTTGAATCCTCAACCAAAACAGATTCATTTTCAACCAAAAAACTGCATTTTTAACCAAAAAAGATGAAGTTTCTAACGAAAGAGATAAATTTTCATGTAAAAAAACGAATTTTCAACCAGAAAAGATTTTTCGGTCCTTAATAAAAAAATACCAGCTTTTTGCAAGAGTTAAAGTTTCAACTAAATAGTTGAGTTTTCAACCATAAAGATGAATTTTCAACCAAGAAGATTAATTTTTTACCAAAATGACTAACTCTAAACAAAATACATGAGCTTTGAACCAGAGAGTTACATTTTCAACCAAGAAGATTGATTTTATACTAAAAAATATTAAAATTTAAAAAAATGCATACATTTTTACCCGAAATAGTTGAATTTTCAATACAGAATATGAATTTCTACCAAAAAAGATGAATTTTCGACAAATTACATAAAATTTCAACCAAATAGTGGATTTTTAAACTAAAAAGGATCAATTTTCAAGAAAAAATGCGATGGTTAACTTTTTATTACAAAAAATTAATTGTCAATAAAAAAAAGGAGTTTTCTACAAAACAGTTGAATTTTTAATCTAAAAAGAATTTTCATGGAAAACTGTAATAGTTATTATATCGACTAAAAACTATTTTTATTTTAAATCAAGAAAAGTTTAATTTTCAACCAAATAGTTGCATTTTAACCAAAAAAATTGACTTTTTACAACAACAAAAAAAAAAGAATTTTAATTTTTTATTTTAATTTTTCTTCGGAAAAGGACGAATTTTTAAGAAAATACATCCATTTTCTATCAAATAGTTAAATTTTCAACAAAAAAAAAAAATTTCTACCAAAAATTAAATAGTTAAATTTCCAGTTGAAAAAATTACTTTTCACCCAAAAAGATGATTTTTTTGCGAAAAATGTGAAAGATTAGTTTTCAACTAAACTGTTGCATTTTTAACCAAGAAGGTTCCATTTTTACCAAAAAAGATGAATTTTCAACAAGGTTCATAAATTTTCAACCAAATAGTTGAATTTTCAACTAAAAAACATAAATTTTCAGCAAAAAATGGAATAGTTAAATTTTCAACAACAACAAAAAAACAAATTTTCAACAACGCAGTTCAATTTTCGAACAAAAAAAGGAATTTTTAACAAAAATAATGAATGTTTATGTAAAAAAAAAACGGAATTTTTAACAAAGTAGTTCATCTTTCGACTAAATATTTGAATTTTTTGCCACATTGTTAAACTTTTGTTTTTCAGTGATTCACAGACGTGAAAATATGTTACGTAAGAATTGAATTTCCCCAAGTACCCCCCCCCCGCCCATGTAAGACAGCATAGAAA
>JAABKJ010012258.1:0-10559 GCA_011634705.1 Andricus grossulariae
ATATATAATATATTATAATATATATAATATATTATAGTATGTTATAAAAGGTTCATCAATAGGTCAATCGATGCATATCAAGGACGGAAACAAATACTCTACATGTAATATTGTCCTGTTTTTAATATCAAACAAGTTTTTTTCATATAAACAGAATAAACCATTTTTTTAAACTTCATAAATCGATCCTGGTGGGTGATAGAAGGTTCATCAATAGGTCAATCGATGCGTCTCAAGAACGCGAAAAAATCCTCTACATATAATATTGTCGTATTTTGAATATAAAAAAAAATTTCTCATATAAACAGAGTACACCATCTTTTTAAATTCATAAATAGGTACTGGTGGGTTATAAAAGGTTTATCAATAGGTCAATCGATGCGTCTCAAGGAGACGAACAAATGCACTGAATATAATATTGTCGTATTTTGAATATCAAAAAAGTTTATATATTATATAAAAAGAATAAAACACTTTTTGAAACTTCACAAATCGGAACTGGTAGGTCATAAAAGTTTCAACAATAGGTCGATCGATGCGTCTTAGAGACGCGAACAAACAAGCTAGATATCCTATTGTTGTATTTTTAATATCAAAAAATTTTGTCTCATATAAACAAGGTAATTGTATTTTGAATATCAAAAAAGTTTTTCATATATAAAAAAGGTAAAATTTTTATTTTTAAATCTCTAAACGCAAGAAAAAACTACTTCTAACTGGTCGATCTAGCTCAAAATCCTATCAGACCTGGATATCAATCGGAGTTACACTTCATCCAAATTTCATGATCGTTTACTTTTACTTTTCGAGATATGATGAACAGAAAAAAGCTACACACACATATATATACACACACGGACATTTTTTTAAATTTTATTTCCAAGCTCCTAGAGTCGAATTATATCAAAATATGTCAAAAAAGTATATTTCAAAATCTAGGTCATTACAAACCTCCCTCTATGGGGAAGCAAAATCAATGGCATTTTGAAAAAGTACTCTTCTTCACGTTAATCAGTAATGCAATAATCCAAAAATACTGGAAATTTTTTTTATTTGACACACGTACGCACAGGAAAAAAACTGGGAGGGTTTTGGTTGAATTTTAGACAGACCGTCATTTTTAGTCTCTTCAAAACTGGCCGCTTTGGGAGATCACATTTTTTTTTTTTAATTTTAAATTCGATTTTGGAAATCTTTTCTGTTAGTAACACAGGCGGACAAAATTTGTATATGGTTTTTGAGATATCCTAACCTAAAAGTGAAAAAATGGCTATTTTGAGCCATATTTGAGGCAATATAAAATGATCAGCAATGTTTTTTCTTCTAAAAACTGCTAAATCCATCGTTTATTCTTTTTTTTTTATCTTCCATTTCCATTTCCGATCATCCCGAACCGATTTTTTTTCTCTGAGATATCGCACATTAACCATTTCAGTGCCACAATGAAAAACTAGCAAAGAAGGCGAAGAGCAACTAAAATGTTAAGTGTCTCATATGTCGGAAACAAAAACAAATTGTTTTCGTTTCCAAAAACAACAAAAAAATTGCTGATCGTGTTATATTGCCTCAAATATAGCTAAAAATAACCATTTTTGCACATTTATGTTAAGATATCTCAAAAACCTGACGTATAGGAAAAATTTGGATAACTGATTCGGTTTTAGGATACCAAAACCCTTCGAGATCGCATAGTCCAGCCTTTGGGTACAAAAAAGATGTAATTTTTGTCGGCCTGTGTAATTAATAATAAATTGAAGGTTCTTAGAGGAAAAGATAATACAGTTTATTATTAATTCCCAAACAAATAATAACTTTCAGAATTCATTTATTTATTTTCATAAAATTAATTTGATAGATTCAACAATTAATTAAATCTACCAGTGATAGGGTAATTGTGCAAAACAAAACACAATGAGACACTACATAGAATTGCAAACAACTATAAAATTAAGATAACTAAAAAGCATGGGCAGTAATCCAGTCCACATATTTAGAAACTTTGGTGCAAATAGTAGGATAATTAGGATGTCCACATGCTCGCACCTCCGCACCCCATGAAACAAGACCAACAAGTACTCCATTCGCTGTTAAGGCGCTTCCAGAGTCACCCTGAAGACAAAATAGATTTTTTTTAATTCAAAAAGTATGAAATTTCGAATTTGATGTAACTTCTTAAATTAAAAGGTTTTTAATTAAAATAATGGTAATAAATTACCACACAAGGTCCTTTCCACGTAGTTGGATTGTGAACACAAAAATGTGTGTCGCCAATATATGTTCCAGTAAGTGAGTAGGGATATACTTGCTTGCAGAAATTCTGATCTGCTATTACAATATTAGCTTGTTGCAAATGATCGGGATAATAATGACCAAAAAACTATAATAAAAAATATATTTCTTCGTATTAGTCTTCTAAAAAAATGCTGGAAATGTAAAATTATATTGGCTACTATTCTAAAAACTTAAAACTATCTTTTGGACAATTTTCTAAAAAAAAATGTTTTGAATAATTAAAATTAAATAGAGGTAAATTATTAAAAGCTTTAAAATATTACTTGTTCAAATCTCAAACCCCAACCGGAAACTGTGACTATTTGATTAGTGTTCAGGATTGTATCAAATTTCGGAAGAGGAATAAAGTTGATTAACTTGCTAAAGACGAATTGATTTTTCACCTGAAAATTAAAACATTCTAGAAATTTTCTTTTAAAATGAGGAAAGTAATTAACAATAATTTTTTTTTAATATTCTTACTTTTATCAAAGCGATGTCATTTTCCCTAGTACTTTCATTATAATTATGCATAATTATTTTCTCGGCTTGATAAATCGATTGAGGTTGAGTCAGTTTCACAGTACCAGCAAATATTTTTATCATGTTTGTAAATGCCAGCGATCTACAATACCAAAAATTCTAGTATAAAATAAAAATATAAACGTTTGTAGATTTGCTTAAGCTATTTCATTCTGAGATTTTATTATTTCCTTTAAAAAATTGTTTATAAAAATGAAGAAAAGAAAATATAATAAAATAAGTATAAACTTTTTAATTAGCTATTAGTTAATAATAAAATCAATTTACTTATCCACACAGTGGGCGGCAGTAATAACATATTTTGTATTTATAATTGATCCTCCGCAAAAATGTTTCTCGTTCCGTTGCAGGGATACCTATATATAATAAAAAATAAAATTTTCAAAATTAATTTTTGTTTCAAAAGTAATCAAATACCATTCCGATTTTTAAATTCATTAACCTGATATGGCAATACTCCAGGTTTGGCATCTTCTCCTTGAATAATTCGGGTTTGCAATGAATTCGGTTTAATAATTTTGGCTGTAAAAATAAAAAAATTAATGATTTTCTGAAGAAAATGAAAATTTCGAAATTAATTTTAAATATAATTAATGAACTACATACCTCGGATTAAAGCCAGAATGAAAAAGTAGATAAATTCACGAAATATCATTGTTGTAAACTGCTTGGATGGTGGACTGTTTTACATTTGATCAAGAAAAGAAAAAATTAGGATTGAAATTGATTAATATTTCGGAAACTATAAAAAATATCCAAATTTGACATTTTGTACAGTTCTATAATTAATAATTAAGGAAAAACGTTGTTCTCTTGAATTTTCGTATCTTATAGTTTTCGAAAAGCTTCATTTTTTATTTTCAGAAAAACGCCTTGATTTTGTTTATATGTGACCTTTTTTTATTTTTTTCATACACTACCGGCGGAAATTATCAACACAGCTATTTTTTAACCAGCTGCTAAAGTGTCTCAATTTGTATAATTTTGTATAAAAATTGTATCTCCATCGTAGCACGAAAGGTAATAAATAATATGAGTGTACTCACCACATGATCCAAAAAATTTTTAAACAATTATTCTAAAAATTCTACAAATATTTTAACAATTTAGAAAAATAATACAGAAAATTTCCTTTAAAGTGAGTAAGTTTTCGAAATATTGAAATTTGATGTTTTTTTGCAATATCTTTTCATGAAATTGGAAAAAAAACGTGCGCTACGCGCGCAATTATTATGTTTTTAACCAGCCGCAGTTTTGAAATAAAAATATAAAATTGATATTGCCAAATGTTTATATTTTATATCATCTGAGATAAATATGAAAGAAAAGAAAGGAAAATATTTTTTATAATTGATGGAAATTGATATCTTAACTTCAAATTAAAATTATTCAAAATTGTAAATTTTATTTTTGATTTCAAATGATTTTTGTTTAAAATAACCGATTTCTAGTAAAAATAACTCTGAGATAACATATTATCGTTCAAATATTGTAAATATTTTTTCTAATCTAATGACTTTTTATTACAAATACCACTTTTCGATGAAAAAGACTAAAAGAACATTTTTTTAAACTGGTAAGTCTGCTTTGAAACCTAAAGTTTTTTTGTTTTAAAACACCGATTTCTCGTTAAAAATGTTAATATAACCTAAAATTGTACAAAAATTTCAAATCTTCTCTTAAATATAATGATTTTTTTAATTAAAAATAGCAATTCTCGATGAAAAACACAAAAATAAGTTTTTTCAGGTGGTACGTCTGCTTTGAACCCTAATGTTTTTTTGTGTAAAATCACCGATTTCTCATTAAAAGTGTTAATATAACCTAAAATTGTTCGAAAATTTTAAATCTTCTAAATATACTGATTTCTTGTGTAAAACGCGAGCATAGCCTAAACTTGTTTTAAAAAACATGTATCTTCTTTAAAATCCAATGATTTTGTATGAAAAATATCGATTTCCGGTAAAAAAAAACGCCAACATTACCTAAAATTACACAAAAATTTCGAATCTACTCTGAAATCTAATGATTTTGTGAAATTAAAAATACCAATTTTTAACGAAAACAACTAACGTAACATAACAAAAAATTATTCAAAATTTTGAATCTTCTTTTAAATTTAATTATTTTTGTTTAAAGTAACCGATTGTCGGTGAAAGAGCTCAATAAACTGGCGTGTAGATAATTTCCGCCGGTAACGTATTTCGCAATTGTTTGAACACTTTAATTCAAGATCTATATATTTTAAAGAAACAAGTCTTTTGAATTTTTTTTTTATAAGATACATTTTGTAAACGAGAAAGTTTGCCGAAAATGTCAAACACTGTAGGATAATCATTTTTTAAATTATTTGAAAATGTAAATTACAATATAATGAATGTAAAATGCAGATATTTCGGAAATTTGATATTTAAGGCCCCCTCAACAAAATATAAGTAAACTTTAGACTTGTTCTAATAAATTTTCGTTTTTGGCACTTCAAGAATATTTTATCTTTATTAAAAAAGGACACTGGTTACCAAAGAATATAGTGGATTTAGAATCAATCTTCTCTTTCACGTACCCACCGAACTGAACGAAGAGAATCTAAAATCGATTCCTATTTTCTGCACGTTTATGTACGCTTTTTATACTATATCATATCATAGAGAAACACGCATGTCGATTTCCTTTTGAGTTATTTATGACAAAGATAGTGGACCTTTTTTCAAGGCCATCATCGGGTCAAAATTGACATCCTGGCCGCGTGGATCGTAAATTTAATTCACGATGTAATCCTCATTTTTGCAAAAATTATCTCGACAAACGAGATGATTTAAGAGAACTCTCGAGCGAGGTTTAAATTTAGAGATTTAAACGAAATTTTCATATTTACGGAAGAAAAAATCGTTATAAGAGGGAACAAATAACAATAGTAATAATAAAAGGAAAAAGTTTGACTATAATTGAATTTTTTCAATTTTTTTCACTTGAAAATTCTATTCTTGATAAAAAATTTAACTATTAATAATAATAATTTTTCCTGCTTTTTATTGCATAAAAGTTGATTTTATGAAGCAAGTAATTATCTGAATGCTTTAAAAATTCAAACTCTACCTAGGGTAATGGGTACAGCGATTGGCCACCTTTGGCAATGATTGGCCACTACAAAATGATCAAATATTAAGAAATATTGACAATTGAAAATTATAATAAATATCGTGGAGTGTGTTGAGAACAATCTTGCACTGTTTATTTATAGTTTCATTTGTGAATATTACTTAATTACGCATATTTAAAGCAAATGGCCAATCATGGGGGGGGGGCAATCATTGCACCCATTACCCTACTTGTGTTGCTTTTTTTTTAATTTAAGGATTAGGATCAAAACGATACAAAGAGGCTATAAACATTCCCTGAAAATAAATTTATTTACGTGTTAATAAAATGTTATAAAATGTTAATAAGCATGTTATAAAACTCAATTTCTGGAAAAAATGTATAACTTTTTCTAAACATTCCCTGAAAATAAATTTTTTTACATGTTAAAGCTATATTTAGGTTTTTTTATTTTTGATATTTGTATACGATATATAGTAGTATAAAATTCTTTATTTCAGAATAGGCCATGGAAAAAAATTTAATTTCTTTTCGGTTGAAAGTTCATTCTTTTCAGTAAAAAAATCTTTGATTATATTTTGCATTCAGAATTCATGTCTCTTGATTAAATTTTTTACTGTTTGGTTGAAAATTTAATTATTTTGTTGAAATTTAAACTATTTTGTCAAAAAGTAATCTCTTTCGGTCGAAAATTCAACTGTTTTATAATAATTAAATAATAATTGAATTAGATTCATTTTTTTTCAATTCAATTTTTATCTTTCGATAGAAAAGTTATTTCTTTTCGTTAAAAATTAATTTTTTTTCAAATCTATTATATTTTTGGTTCAAAATTCCTCTCTTTTGGCTGAAAATTTAATTCCTTTGTTGAAAATTCATCTATTTTGTTAAAAAATCATTCAAATACTTCGTTAAAAGTTGAACTGCTATGTAAAAAATTCATTTTTGTTGAAGATTTATCTCCGGTCGAGAATTGATCTATTTTGTTGAAAATTAACTTTTTTTAAATAAAGTTTCATGTTTTCGGGTTGAAAATGCAACTGTTTTGTAAGAAATTCGGCTTTTTGGCTAGAAAATTCTATTATTTGTTTACCATTTTTTTTCCTTGACAAAATACATAAATTTTCAACTATAATAGATCAATTTTTAATCTTATATATCAATTTCCAACCAAAAATGTAATATTTACATTTTTAATTAATAAAATTAATTCTCAAACAAACAAAAAACGAATTTTCAGCAAACTAGTTTAATTTTCAACCAAAGAGAAGAATTGTCAACTAAAATTATGAATCTTTAACCAAGTAATAGTTGAATTTTCAACCAAAAAGTTGTTTTTTTAACCAAGAAGATTAATTTTTAAGCAAAAAATATAAATAATCAATAAATTAGTGATTTTTCTATCAAGTACTTGATTTTTCAACCAGGAAAGATGAATTTTTAACCAAGCTGTTAAATTTTGACGAAATGAAATTGTTAAATTTTCAGTTAATAAACTTAAGTTTTTGCCAAAAATGTAATAGTTACATTTTCTCTGAAGAAAATTAATTCTCAAACAAACAAAAAACGAATTTTCAACAAAATAGTTCAATTTTCAACCAATGAGAAGAATTGTCAACTAAAATTATGAATCTTTAACCAATAAATAGTTGAATTTTCAACCAAAAAGTCGATTTTTTAACCAAGGAGATTAATTTTTAAGTAAAAAAGATAAATAATCAATAAATTAGTGATTTTTCTATCAAGTACTTGATTTTTCAACCAACAAAGATGAATTCTCAACCAAGTTGTCAAATTTTGGAAGAAATGGAATTGTTAAATTTTCAGGTAAAAAACTTAATTTTTAATCAAAAATAAAACGAATTTTCGAAAAAAAAAAGTTAAATTGTCAACCAATGAGATGAATCTTCAACAAACAAACAAAATTATTTGTTAACAAAATAGTCCAACTTTCAACCAAGAAGTTGAATTTTTGAAAAGAAAATATGATTTTTTAACACAATTGTTGCATTTTCAATAAAATAATTAATTTTCAAAGAAATAGTAGATTTTTTAAACAAACGAGATGAATTCCGAACCTAAATATAATGGTACACTTTTCAAGCAAAAAAAAAACTTTTAACCAAGAATTTTTTCAACCAACGAGTTGAATTTTTGAAAATAAAATATAATTTTTCAACACAATTGTTGCATTATTAATGAAATAATTAATTTTTCAAAAAAATAGTAGAATTTTTAAACAAACGAGATGGATTCCGAACCTAAATGTAATGATAAATTTTTCATGCAAAAAAAATCGTTCAACCAAAAATAGTTGGATTTTCTTATTGAGTTTTATTAACTCAGTTCACATTCAAGCGAAAAAATGAAAAAAACGAAGTTTCTTAAAAACAAGAGGAAAATTATTTTTGAAATTGTTCTTGAAATTTATCATCAGGAAACGTACTAAACCCCTACTAAGATTGGTAACGAACGTCATGGATGGCCCCTAATCTGTTAAGTTAATCTGCCGTCTAAGTTAATATTTTAATTATATCAATGTTGTCAAATGAAAAAAAATGTTCTAAAGAATTTAACTAAAAGTATTTTCAATTTCTCATACTAGTATCAAAAATGTATAACTCATTATCCTTTGTTCGATTGATGGTTCTATAAAATTATATTTATATTTATGGTTGATTATGAACCAATCTATTTTGATTATTACATTTTCCAAATAGGAAAAGAAACAATCAAAAAGTTTAATATATTTCTAACACTGCTAATATTTCATGCATTCTTCTTTCAAAAATTTTCAATAAAAAATAGATTTATTTCAAGAAATTGAGGTACAATTATTTAGACTCAATTAAAAGAATTCTGAAAATTATCATAAGCAAACGCTGCAGATTGGAACGAATCATGAGTTTAGTGTCTCTTTCGATCTTAAGTTTAAATTTATATTTCGTATATAGAAATATGAGGTCTGGCGGTATATCTACTCATCCTAAAGGACTTAAATGATACCTTAGCAACGAGGATAAAAGTAATGAGTGGGAATTTTGATATTTTTAGTAAGATATTGACCCTTGAGATGCAGCATTTTTTAGTCAAACGGACGACTTAAATTGAGTTCTTAAACCAAAGAAAATCGCATAAAGTTAGCGATACGGTAAATTCCGTAATACTATAGTCAGTTGCCAAAAAATTAATCTTTTCGAGATTTATGGCTCTTACGGGAAACTATTTTTCATAAGACCATGTCTGATTCATGATCGATCAGACGCCTTCAAATTAGCTGTATGCAGCATCAAAAGCTCATTGTCAGTGGGTTAGCATCGTTATTTATGAACGAAGTCTATTCCCGTAAGGTAGGAACACGAGCCAGCGTAATTTATTACAAAACCGTGTAATCAGGCTCGTCGATCGCTTTCCATTAGGTCGCCGCTTGGCGCTCGTGCAAAAAACGGGAAGTCAGTGTCATTGTCATACAGTCCTTTTATTTCTTGTCGCAAAAACGCTATATTTTCTCTTATTTCCAGCATTTTTTGCTATTATTCAGACACATTTACAAAATTCTAAACGTAACTAAAGTCGAGGCCACAAGTCGAGGTCTCTCACATCTTTTGATTGCAACTCTAAACAAAAATCTCTAAATTGTTTAATAAAAAGCATCTGAAAGCTTAAAGTCTTTCGAATTCAATGATATTATCTCGTTTATCCTAAATTTTTTTAAATAATAGTTAGAGGGCAAAATATCCCAAAAGACACAGGGTTTTTCGGCCTCTTTTTCCAAGCCTTTTCACCTATTCCCAGAAAGGTTTAATGCAATACACTTTTTAAAAATCTGAAATATTTAATAATTTACTTTTTACGGGGATTTATTTACAAATTGTTTCTCTTGAGAACGAATGAAGATCGGAAGCCGTTTAATGGCCTTAAATGTGCAATTTTGTGATGCGCAATAATAAATGTGCAATAATTAAATTTATGTTAAAATAATTCTGACGCAAGAAATATTTTGAATATTTCTGACTTTAATCAGTGTTGGCACGTGGGCCACACAGCGGGACAAGTGGTAGAAAAAAGTACCCTTTCGATGACAATAGTAACCCCAGAAGCAAGCCGACTCCCCTGAATAGATGTGACAACAGAGTTACTATTGTCGTCAAAAGGGTACTTTTTTCTACCACTTGTCCCGCTGTGCTGTCCACATGCCAAGACTGATTAAAGTCAAAAATATTCAAAATATTTCTTGCGTAAGAATTCTTTTATCATAAATTTAATTATTGCACTCCACTCACATCATACTGCAGATTTGGAATTATTAGACTTCCTATCTTCATTCGTTCTCAAGATAAAGTATTTGTAAATAAATCCCCGTAGGAAGTAAATTATTGAATGTTTAAGAATTTCTTAACGTCGACCACTTTCTGGGAACAATTGAAAGTCGATGCTGGAAAAAGGATAAAAGTGATCATACTCTCTAAATACGAATTAGTAGAAATTTTACTAATGCAATTAGTATCATTGTATCTGACTGTTAAATTAGTAAGTTTATCAGTTTCTACTAAATAAAATGGTAAGATATATGTTACTAAATGAATAAGTAAGGGTATTCTACTAATCTGCTTAGTAGTGCCGACTTACTAATTCAATGAGTAGCA
>JAABKJ010012259.1:0-10559 GCA_011634705.1 Andricus grossulariae
AGTTGAACTACTTCGTTAGGAACTTATTTTCTTGGTTGAAGATTCAACTATTTTCTTAAAAATCTATTCCTTTTATAGAAATTCGAACCGTTTTGTTTAAAAATAGATTTTTTGTTTGAAATTAATTTTTAACTGAAAATTTTACCATTAGAGTTAAAGATTCATCTTCTCAGTTAAAAATTCATATCTGTTGTTGAAAATGTATCTTTTTTTATTAAAAATTCAACTACTTGTATGGAAGTTGAACTGCTTTGTTAGGAACTCATTTTCTTGGTTGAAGATTCAACTATTTTCATAAAAATCCGTTTTTTAGTAGAAATTCGAACTATTTGGTTAAAAATTAGATTTTTTGTTGAAAATTAATTTTTAACTTTAAATTTAACTATTAGAGTTAACGATTCATCTTTTTAGTTAAAAAATCATATCTGTGGTTGAAAACTTATCTTTTTTGATTGAAAATTCAACTACTTGTTTCAAAGTTGAACTACTTTGCTAGGAACTCATTTTCTTGGTTGAAGATTCAACTATTTTCTTAAAAATTCGTTTTCTTGGTAGAAATGCGAACTTGTTTGTCACCTATTTAGTTGAAATTTTATCTTTTTTTATTAAAAATTCAACTATTATAGTTACAGATTCATGGTTTTAATTAAACATTTTAATCTGTGGTTGAAATTTAAGAATTTGGTCAGAAATTTTTTTTTTATGACAATTAATTTTTCTAACTGAACATTTAACTATTCCATTTTTAGTTGAAAATTTATCTTTTTCGATTGAAGATTTAACTATTTTCTTAAAAATTCCTTTTTTTTTATGAGAATTCGAACTAGGTTGTTGACTATTTGGTTGAAAATTTATCTTTTTTGATTGAAAATTTAACTACTTGTTTGAAAGTTGAACATCTTTATTAGGAACTTATTTTATTGGTTGAAGATTCAATTATTTTCATAAAAATCCGTTTCTTAGTATAAATTCGAACTATTTTCTTAAAAATTAGATTTTTTGTTGAAAATTAATTTTTAACTGAAAATTTATCTATTAGAGTTGAAGATTTATCTTTTTAATGAAAAATTCATATCTGTGGTTGAAAATTTATCTTTTTTTATTGAAAATTCAACTACTTGTTTGAAAGTTGAACTACTTTGTTAGGAACTCATTTTCTTGGTTGAAGATTCAACTATTTTCTTAAAAATGGTTTTTTTTTTTTGTAGAAATTCGAACTATTTTGTTAACTATTTAGTTGAAAATTCATCTTTTTTTATTAAAAATTCAACTATTATAGTTAGAGATTTATGGTTTTAATTACAAAATTTTATTTGTGGTTGAAATTTTAACTATTTCGTTAGCAAGTTGTTTTCTTTTAGCTGAAAATTAATTTTTTAACTGAACATTTAACTATTCCATGTTTAGTTGAAAATTTATCTTTTTTGATTGAAAATTCAACTAATTGTTTGAAAGTTGAACTACTTTTTTCGGTACTGAATTTCTTAGTTGAAGATTCAACTATTTTCTTAAAAATCCATTTTTTTAAGATAAACTACTTTTTTCGGTACTCAATTTCTTAGTTGAAGATTCAACTATTTTCTTAAAAATCCATTTTTTTAAGATAAAAATGTGGAGTTTTAACTGAAAATTTAAGTATTTCATTTTTGGTAAAAAAATAGATAGTTTTCATTTGAAAATTTAACTATTTTAAATTTTTCATTGTGAATTCATCTTTTCGGGTGGAAAAGTCAACTCCTTGGTTGAAAATTAAATTTTTTTCTTAGAAAATTAGTTTTTCCTTTATTTTCTTTGGTTTGACAATTCATCTCTTTTCATAGAAATTTCTTTTTTTTTTTGGTTCATAATACAATTGTTTTGTTAAAAATTAATCTGTTTTTATAGAGGATTTGGTTATTTTGTTGAGAATTATT
Source organism: Andricus grossulariae (assembly GCA_011634705.1). Taxonomy (NCBI): domain Eukaryota; kingdom Metazoa; phylum Arthropoda; class Insecta; order Hymenoptera; family Cynipidae; genus Andricus; species Andricus grossulariae. The sequence goes on from JAABKJ010012259.1 coordinate 1,914, forward strand.
TTTTTTTTATAAAAATTTAACTGTTCCATTTTTGGTTTATAATTAATTTTTCTTAATTGAAGATTCATCATTTTAGGTGAAAATTCATCTCTTCGGTTGTAAATTTAACAATTTTGTTTTTGTCTCGGTAAAAATTCAAATATTTTTGTCGAAAATTCAACTATTTGGTTTATTATTAACTTTTCTTTTGGAAATTTAACCTTCCTGTTGAAAATTTGTTTTCTTTTTAATGGTGGAAAATTCGATTGTTCGAATAAAAAAAAGATTTTTTGTTGAAAATTAATTTTTAACTGAAAATTGAACTATAAGAGTTAAAGATTCATCTTTTTAATTAAAAATTCATATCTTTGGTTAAAAGTTTAACTATTTTGTCAGAAAATTGTTTTTTATTTAGATGAAAATTAATTTTTCAACTGAAAATTTAACTATTCCTTTTTTAGTTGAAAATGTATATTTTTTTATTCAAAATTCAACTACTTGTTTAAAAGTTGAACTACTTCGTTAGGAAGTCATTTTCTTGGTTGAGGATTCAACTATTTTCTTAAAAATCATTTTTTTGGTAGGAATTCGAAATATTTTATTGAAAATTAGATTTTTTTTAAAATTAATTTTGTTGTAGATGATTCATCATTTTAGTATAAAATTCATCACTGTAGTTGATAATTGAACTATTTTGTCAAAAAAATTGTATTCAAAATTTATTTTCAACCTGAAAATGAAACATTTTTCATTGAGGATTCATCTTTTTTAGTTGATAATTCAACTATTTGGTTAAAAGTTGAACACTTTTTGTGCAAAAATTCATTATTTAGTTTGAAAATTTAACTCTGTGTTCGAAAATTCAACTATTTTGTTGAAAATTTTTGTTTTGATTAAACATAAATTTTTTAACTCATATTTTAAATTTTCAAATTTTTATTGAAAATTTGTCTTTCCACAGAATTGATCATTCCTGGTTGAAAATTGACGTATTTTGCTCAAAATTGATCTTTTTGGTAGAAAATTACATCTTGTTTGAAAATTCATCCTTTTTTGTTAAAATGCAACTGCTTGGTTGAAAATTATTCTGGTTTGGTTGAGGATTCGACTATTTTGTTAAAATTTCTTCTCTTTTTGGTTTAATTAAACTGTTCTTCATTCTAAATTAACAAATTTGTTGTTGATAAATGTTGATAATTCATCTTATTCAGTTGAAAATTCAACCAGTGGATTTTTGATTGAAGATTTATGATTTTACGAGTAGTCAAAAATTCATCTCTTTGGTTGACAATTTAACTATTTTGTTGAAAATTCATCTTTTTCGCTCAAGAATTAATTTTTCGAACTGAAAATTTCATTTTTCCATTTGGGTTGAGAATTGATCGGTTTTGGTTGAAAATTCAACTGTTCGGTATGACAATTTTTCGTGCTTAGATGAAAATTGATCTGTTTTGTTGAAAATTCGTTTTTTGGATATAAAACTAATCTTCTTGGTTGAAAAATAATCTTTTTCAGTATACTAAAATAGAGTATTTTTCCCACAAAATTTTATCTACTTTTTCCAATTATATCTACAATTATCTTACAGAGCAGTGGGAACCAACAATCCATGAAAACGTGATTTTCTGCACCTTTTTCAAGAAAATTCCAGTGACCCGGTACGACCTGTTTCTAGAAACTTTAAAATAGAGTATTTTTGTTCCTGACAATTTTATCAACTGTTTTTCATTATAAATACTATTATCCTACAGAGCTGTGGGAACCAGCAATCCATAAAAACGTGATCCTTTGCACCTTTTTCAAGAAAAATCTAGTGACCTGGTACGACCTGTTTCTAGAAACTTTAGGGTACCCTCTTCCATACTAAAATCCAGTATTATTCCCCCCTCCCCCAAAATTTCACTTACTATTTCCTTTATAGCGATTATTATCCAACAAAGCAGTAAGAACCGGCAATCCATAAAAAAACGTTATTTTCACCTTTATCAAGAAAATATAAGCGACCCAGTACGACCTGTTTCTAGAAATTTCAGGTTACTTTTTTCCATACTAAAATAGAGTATTGTTTTCAACTCAAAAATGTTACTTACTGTTTCTGTTATGGCTGATATTATCCTATAGAACAGAGGGAATCAGCAATCAATAAAAACGTGTTTTTTGTACCCTTTTCAAAAAAATTCCAGAAACCCAGTACGAACTGTTTCTAGAAACTTCAGGGTACTCTTTTCCACACTAAAATAGAGTATTATTTTTTTTCTTGAATTTTCATCTACTTTTTTACATTATAGCTGCTATTATCGTACAGAGCAGAGGGAATCGGCAATCAATAAAAACGTGAATTTTTGCACCTTTGTCGAGAAAATAATTTTCTTTTCATTTTCCCAAAATTTGATTCGCTTTTTTCCATCATAGTTACTATTATCCTACAGAGCAGAGGGAACCAGCCATCCATAAAAACGTGATTCTTTGCACCTTTTTCAAGAAAATTCCAGTGACCCAGTACGACCCGTTTCTAGAAACTTCAGAATACGCCCTTCCACACTGAAATAGAGTACTTCCTCCCCCCCAAAATTGTATCTACATTTTTCCATTATAGCTGCTATTATCTTACAGAGCAGAGGGAACCAGCAATCCATAAAAACGTGATTCTTTGCACCTTTTTCAAAAAAATTCCAGTGACCCGGTACGACCCGTTTCTAGAAACTTTAGGGTACTCTCTTCCTTACTTAAGTATATTAGTATTTTCGCCCCCAAAAATGTTACTTACTTTATCCTTTATAGCGTCTATTATCCTACAGAGCAGTGTGAACAGGAAATCCGTAAAAAAAAGTGATGTTTTCACATTTATAAGAAAATTTCAGTGATTTAGCACGACCTGTTTCTAGAAACTTCAGGATACACTTTTCCACAATAAAATAGAGTATTATTTTGAACTCAAAAATGTGAATTACTTTTTTCACTATAGCCAATGTTATTCTACAGAGCAGAGGGAACTAGTAATCAATAAAAACGTTTTTTTGTACCCTTTTCAAAAACATTCCAGTTATCCAGTACGACCTGTTTCTAGAAACTTCAGGGTACTCTTTTCGACACTAAAATAGAGTATAATTTTTTTCCTTAAAATTTCTTCAACGTTTTTCCATTAGATTTGCTATTATCCTACAGAGCAGAGGGAACCGGCAATCAATAAAAACGTGATTTTTTGCACCTTATCAAAAAAATTTCAGTAATCCGGTACGATCTGTTTCTAGAAACTTCAGGGTACTCTCTTTCACACTGAAATAGAGTATTTTCCTCCTAAAATTATATCTACTTTTTTCCATTATATCTACAATTATCGTACATAACAGTGGAAACGAGCAATCCATAAAACGTGATTCTTTGCACCTTTTAAAAAAAAATTCCAGTGACAAGGTACGAATTGTTTCTAGAAACTTCAGGGCATTTATTTCCACACTAAAATAGAGTATTATTTTTTCCCCAAAATGGTATCTACTTTTTTTTTCTCTTATAGCTGCTATTATCCTGCAGAGCAGAGGGAACCAGCAATCCATAAAGACGTGATTTTTTACACCTTTTTCAAGAAAATTCTAGTGACCAGGTACTACCAGTTTCTAGAAACTTCAGGGTACTCTCTTTCACAATAAAATAGCGTATTCTTTTTTTTTCGCGAAAATAGCGACTCACTTTTTCCTGTAGAGCTACTATTATCCTACAGAGCAGTAAGAAATGGAAATTTGAAAACACTTGATTTTTTACATGTTTTTCAAGCAAATTCCAGTGACATAGTACGAACTGTTTCTAGAAACTTTAGGGCACTCTTTTGCATACTATACTAGAGTATTTTTCACCCAAAATTTTACCTACTTTTTGCTATTATAGCTACAATTATTCTACAGAGCTGTGGGAAGCAACAATCCATGAAAACGTGATTTTATGCACTTTTTTTAAGAAAGTTCCAGTGACCCAGTACGGCCTGTTTCTAGAAACTTGAGAGTACTATTTTCCACACCAAAATAGATTATTATTTTTTTCGTCAAAATTTCATCTACTTTTTTCATAATGGCTACAATTCTACAGAGAAGAGGGAACCAATTCCTAAAAACATGATTTTTTCACCTTTTTCGAGAAAATTCCCGTAACCCGGTACGACCCGTTTCTAGAAACATTATTAAAATAGAATGTTTTCCGCCAAAATTTTATCTACATTTTTCATTATATCTACAATTATCCTACACAGCAGTGGGAACTAGCAATCCATAAAAACGTGATTTTCTGCACCTTTTCCAAGACAATTCCAGTAATCCGGTACGACCCGTTTCTAGAAACTTCAGGGTATTCATTTTCACGCTAAAATAGAGTATTCTTTTTTCCCTCAAATTTTATCTCCTTTCTTCAATTATAGCTGCTATTATCCTGCAGAGCAGAGGGAACCAGCAATTCCTAAAAACGTGACTCTTTACACCTTTTTCAAGAAAATTCCAGTGACCCGTTACGACCTGTTTCTAGAAACTTGAAGGTATTCTCTGCCACACTGAAATAGAGTATTTTTCTCCCAAAATTTCACCTTCTATTTCCATTATATCTAATATTATCTTACAGAGCAGAGGGAACCAGCAATTCCTAAAAACGTGACTCTTAACACCTTTTTCAAGAAAATTCCAGTGACCCGGTACGGCCAGTTTTCAGAAACTTCAGGGTACTATTTTCCATACTAAAATAGAGTATTTCTTTTCCGGCAATTTCATCAACTATTTTTCATTATAGCTGCTATTATCCTACAGAGCAGTGGGAACCAGTTATCCATAATAACGTGATTCTTTTCACCTTATTAAGAAAATTCCAGTAGCCTGGTATGACCTATTTCTAGAAACTTTGGGGTACTCTCTTTCACGCTAAAATAAAGTATTCTTTCTTCCCCTAAAATTGTGACTTACTTTTTCCTGTATAGCTACTGTTATCCTACAGAGCAGTAAGAACCAAAAATCCGTAAAAACATGATTTTTTACATGTTTTTCAAGGAAATTCCAGTAACATAGTATGGCCTGTTTCTAGAAACTTTAAGGCACCCTTTTGCACACGAAACAAGAGTATTTTTTCCTAAAAATTGTATCTACTTTTTTCTATTATAGCTACAATTTTCCTACAGAGCAGTGGGAACAAGCCATAAAAAAAACGTGATTCTTTGCACCTTATCAAGAAAATTCCAGTAACCTCGTACGACATGTTTCTAGAAACTGCCGAATACTTTTTTCCACGCTAAAATATAATATTCCTTCTTTTCCCAAAATGCTATCTACATTTTTCGATTATAGCTGCCATTATCGTACAGAGCAGAGGGAACCGGGAATCAATAAAAACGGGATTCTTTGCACCATTTTCAAAAAAATTTAAATTACCCAGTACGACCTATTACTAAAAACTTCAGGGTACTCTTTTCCACAATAAAATTAAGGCTTTTCGAAGAAAGAATTAACTTTTGAAAATTAATTTCACATTGGTATCTTGTTTCCGACAATTAGACTGGACCAATTAGTGTGATATTAAAATTTATTTCCAAACAGAGCGAGAAATAAAAACGGCGAAAGTAAAGTTGGCGCAATTCGATATTATTGTTATTACTTCATTGTCTGCCAACTTCAGGTGCAATCAAGTAATTTTAGAGTTAGCGTCTTTTCGTGGCTTTTGAACACTTAGTGGCTTTGGAGACATTAATTTTGTTCCACAAACTAGGATTTAAATCGCTCTCTTTTAATTATAAAGTCAGTCTCGTAATTTCAAGTGATTGTATAATTTTGGGAATTACTTGTGGTTTAGAGTGGTGACACGAGAATGATGTATAAGTTTTTATTTGTGTGTGAAATTTACTTCAGCAATTTAGAGAATGTTAAACTCAAACATATTATCTCTTTGCTATAGGTTCAAACAAATGTTTCTTCATTTTAAATATATTTTTTGATGCAAATAAATTTGGTCTGAGTTAAATAAAATTTTATTAAATTCAATTAAATTTTATTGAATTCGATGGAAGTTTTTTTTATTCAATTAAAAATTTGTTTTAAAGAAACTGGATTCAAACATTTTTCTGAGTGTAGTATGCATATTTTTGCAACCGAGATAGTGAATAATAAAAAACAATTTCAGCATTATTAATTAAAAATTGTAATTTTTAAGTGGCTATAATCCCTTGAGTCAATTGAGTGTGCTATTACCCAGTTTGAAGCCTTGATTATACATTCATATGATCTGACAATGATTTAAAATGCATATTCGGAGGACAAAGTTATTAATTCTTCGTTCATGGAAAATTGTAAATAGTATTATTAACTTAGTAATATATTATTTCTTATATAGTTTCATCATCTTGTTTTCTTGCAAATTCATCTTTTTTGGGTATAAGTTAATTATTTTTAATTTAAAACTCTATTAATATACTTTTAGTTCATAATTAATTTCTTTTGATTGAAACTTCTATTATTCGGTTAAAAATTTAATTACTTTGTCGAAAATTCAATTGTTTTCTCTTTTTGGATAGAAAATTCGTCCTTTTGGAATAAAAATTCATCTTTTGATTGAAAAATGATCTTTTACGGTTAAAAATTAATTTTTTTGGTGAAATTCAAAAGTTTGGTTGAAAATTAAAAAATTTGGTTCAAAATTCAATATTATGTCTTTTCATTGAATAAACTCTTTTTGTTCAGTTTTGTAGATGTTTGTAATCCTAAAAAACAAACAATTTTTCAACATATAAAAATATTTTTAGTCAGTCATTTGTTTTAAATGAAAAAAAATTGTTTTCCCTATCGAATCTAACTGAAACTGTAAAATTTTAGATACAAAGTGTGGGTCTAAAAATATATAAATTAAAAGCTAATAAATAAATTAAGTGAATACGTGATTTGTTCAAGGATTTTATGTGAAATATAAAAATGTATATAGACTGTTACTTTATTTTGTTTATTTTATTATTTGATTGATTTTATTTTCCAAAATATTTTTCATTATTACTTTTTTTAAACAAAATTATAATTTTCTCAACAAAGTCGTTTTGCTATAACGAAAGACGAACTTTCAACAAAATAAATTAATTTTCAACGGGTTAGTTGAATTTTTAACTAAAAAAGATCAATTTTTAACCGAATTGTTAGATCTTCAACTGAAAAGAAATAATTTATAAGTAAAAGTGCAATAGTTACATTCTCAATATTAAAAAATAATTTTTCACAATTAAAAACAATTTTCAACAAAACATTTAAATTTTAAACCAAAGAGATGAATTTTTAACTCAAATGATGAATCTTTGACTAGAATAGTGAAATTTTTAGTTCAAACAAAAAAAAAATTCAATTCAAAATAAAAAGATTTTGCAATAAAATTGTTTAGTTTTCAATCAAAATTTTTTTTTCACTAATATGATACATCTCCAAGCAAAAAAATGAAGTTTGAACAATATTTTTCTACTTTAAACCAAGTAGCTAATTTTCTCACTAGAAAAGATAAATTTACAATCAGAAATAAAATAGTTAAACTTTTAGCTAAAACTATTAATTTTCAAAAAAAAAAAAAAAAATTCTCACTAAAAGTTGAATTTTCGAGCAAGAAGATTAATTTTGCACCAAACAAGACGAATTTTTAATAAAATACAATAATTTTTATCTGAATAGTTGAATTTTCAACAAAATATTTCATTTTTCAACAAAAAAGAAAAAGTTTTAAGCCATAATCTCAATTTTCTACCAAAAAATCAAATTTCAACAATAAAAATAAATTTTCAACTAAGAAAAACAAATTTACACTAAAAAGGAAATAGTTAAATTTTCAGTTAAGAAAATTACTTTTTATTAAAAATGAAACAAAGTCTAAACATAATATTTAAATTTTCAACTAAAATCAAGAATCTTCAACCTGAAAAATGATATTTTAACATAGCAGTTCAATTTTCAGCCACACGATTTTTGAATAATATACTTGAATTTTAATCATTTATATAATAATGAATAAATAAATAAATAATTTCTAAAATAAAATAAATAAATTTAATAATTTAAATTTTTAATTAATTTTCTACCAAACTAGTTGAATTATTAATCCAAAAAGACCAATTTAATTATTAATTAATCAATAATTAATTATATCAATCAAATTGAAGATTAAAAAATTTAAATTTAAATTGAATCAATCAATTATTAAATTTAATGTAATTTAATTTAAAGACAGTTTAATTTTTAACAAACAAAAAAATACTTTTTAACAAAGTTCTTCTATTCCCTACAAAATGGATTAATTTTTCACCAAATAGTTAAATTTTTAAATAAAAATATCAGTTTTCAACCAAAATTGGAATAATTAAATTCTCAGTTAAGAAAATTAATCAAAAAGAAAATTTGAAAGAAATAAGTTTAAAAATATTCTTCAATCAAAGTAAAACACGAATTTTCAACAATATAGTTAAATTTCAATCATTTATATAATAATAATAAATAAATGAATAAATACATTATTTATTTCTGAAATGAAATAAATAATTTTAATCATTTATATTTTTCATTATTTTTCTACCAAAATAGTTGAAATTTCAATTAAAAAATACCAATTTTTAACACAACAGTTTAATTTAAAAAAAAAAAAAAAAATACTTTCTAACAAAAGTTCTTATAGTCCTTACAG
>JAABKJ010012260.1:0-10558 GCA_011634705.1 Andricus grossulariae
AAATTCGTTTTTCTTTGATTGAAAGGTAATCCTTTTGACTGAAAATTTAATTTTTGGTTGAAAATTGATATTTTTTTAGTTGAAAATTCAATTATTTGATTGAAAATTCGTCTTTTAAGGTAGAAAATTAATCTTTCTTGGTTGAAAATTCAACTATTTTGGTAAAAGTTCGATTTTCTTTTATTGAAAACTTATCGTTTTTACTGAAAATGAAACTATTCCATTTTTGATCTTTTTTGTTGAAATTTCAACTATTTAGTTGAAAATTCAAATATTTGATTGGAAATTCGTCTTTTTAGGTAGAAAATTAATCTTTCTTGTTTGAAAATTCAACTATTTTTGTGAAAATTCCTTTTCATTTATTGAAAACTTATCGTTTTGACTAAAAATGTCACTATTCCATTTTTGATCTTTTTAGTTAAAATTTCAACTATTTAGTTGAAATTCAACTATTTGATTGAAAATTCGTCTTTTTTTTTGCAGAAAATTAATCTTTTGTCATCGAAAATACAACTATTTTGGTAAAAGTTCGTTTTTTTTTTATTGAAAAGTAATCGCTCTGACTGAAAATTGAAATATTTCATTTTTGATCTTTTTTATTCGAGAATACAAATTTTTGGTTAAAGTTCATTTTTCTTTTATTGAAGGGTGATCGTTTTGCCTGAAAATTTACCTATTTAATTTTTGATTGAAAATTGATCTTTTTTTAGTTGAAAATTCCATTATTTGGTTGAAAATTCGTCTTTTTAGGTAGAAGATTAATCTTTTGTTTGGTTGAAAATTCAAGTAATTTGATGAAAATTCGTTTTTCTTTGATTGAAAGGTAATCTTTTTGACTGAAAATTTAATTTTATGTAAAAAATGGATATTTTTTTAGTTGAAAATTCAATTATTTGATTGAAAATTCGTCTTTTTAGGTAGAAAATTAATCTTTTTTGGCTGCAAATTCAACTATTTTGGTGAAAGTTCGTTTTCTTTCATTGAAAAGTTATCGTTTTGACTGAAAATGTAACTATTCCATTTTTGATATTTTTTGTTGAATTTTCAACTAAATAGTTGAAATTTGAAATTTTTTTTGATGAAATGTCAACTATTTAGTTAAAAATTCAACTATTTGACTGAAAAATTGTCTCTTTTTTGGCAGAAAATTAATTTTTTCATTTGTTTATTTTTTTTTATTGAAAATGCAACTATTGTGGTGAAAGTTCGTTTTTCTTTGATTGGAAAGTAATCGTTTTGACTGAAAATTTAAATATTTCATTTTTGGGTTAAAATTAATCTTTTTTATTTGAAAATTCCTCTTTTTGGTTAAAGTTCGTTTGTCTTTTATTGAAAGGTAATCGTTTTGCCTGAAAATTTACCTATTTAATTTTTGGTTGAAAATGTATTTTTTTTTTAGTTGAAAATTCGTCTTTTTAGGTAGAAAATTAATCTTTCTTGGTTGAAAATTAAACTATTTTGGGGAAAATTCGTTTTTCTTTGATTGAAAGGTAATCCTTTTGACTGAAAATTTAATTTTTGGTTGAAAATTGATATTTTTTTGGTTGAAAATTCAATTATTTGGTTGGAAATTCGTCTTTTAAGATAGGAAATTAATCTTTCTTGGTTGAAAATTCAACTATTTTGGTAAAAGATCGATTTTCTTTTATTGAAAAGTTATCGTTTGGACTGAAAATGAAACTATTCCATTTTTGATCTTTTTTGTTGAAATTTCAACCATTTAGTTGAAAGATTGCAAATTCGTCTTTTTAGGTAGAAGATTAATCTTTTTTTTTTTGAAAATTCAATTATTTTGATGAAAATTCGTTTTTCTTTGGTTGAAAGGTAATCTTTTTGACTGAAAATTGATCTTTTTTTAGTTGAAAATTCAATTATTTGGTTGAAAATTGATCTTTTTGGTTGAAAATTCAACAATTTGGTTAAAAATGTGTCTTTTTTGGTAGATAATCAATCTTTCTGGTTGAAAATTCATCATTTCCGTTGAAAATTCAATTATATTTGCTTGAACGTCTAACCATTTGGTTAAAAATCCCTTATTTTGGTTGAAAATTAATCTCTTTGGTAAAAAATTGAACTATTTTGTTAAAAATAGACTTTTTGTTGCAAAATCACATTTTTGGTTGAAAATTCAACAACTGTTTTTGATTTAAAAGAAAATCTTTTTCGATTGAAATATCAACTATACCTGGTTGAAAGTAGAACCACTTTGCAAAAAATTAATTTTATTGGTTGAAGATTCATTATTTCATTAAAAAATGCATATCTTTTGTTGCTAAATGAACTATTTTGTTGAAAATTCGTTTCGAATAGACTGAACATTATTAAATGATCATTGATCAGTGATTGACCTTAGATGATCTTGAGCTCAAACATTTTTCGTTTTTACTTGATAATTTATAGTCAATTCAATAATTTTTTAAATAAAAATTATGAACTGATTTAGTATATTAGTGCCGAGGACAGAATTATGTGAGTGACTTCCATGTCAATTTACGCTACAAGGGGCCTTGAATCAAAACCGGTTTAAACAGCAAGAGACTAACATCATGATCCTCAAAATTACTCTGAAAAATAAACATGCCATCAGTATTGACAGTTAATGAATTTAAAGGAAAAGGAGGAATTTTAATATCCTTTTATTTGATATTTGCAAATTTCTGGGACGAATTAAAAATTTTTTTTTCGAAATCATAAAATTTATTTCTTGATATTTTGAAGAATATCTTTAAACATTACTGAATATTAAAGTCCAAGTCAAATTAATCATTTTTAATTCGAAATTAAAATTTTGTTCTCGTAAATAGATTGAAAACTATTTAAGGCAACTGTCCTGCCAAAAATTAGATCTCTGAAAAAAAAAATTGTCTTTGATTTTAAGAATTGAAACTGAAATTATCAATCATGTCTTATAAAAGAAGGAACATTTTTTTCACATTTTGAAAACAAATGTTTTTTCGTAAGTTCTGAAAGTTTTTTCATTAAAAATAATGTTATATATTTCAAATGAAATCACCAATAATATTATTTTGATTCTTAAAATCATAAAAAAACTATTTTTGTTTTAAAAAATCTGATTATTGACAAGAAAACTACCTTAAATTCTGAATAAAATGAGGCGAAGATTAAGTTATTTTGTCAATTTGTCAAGAAGCTATTGCAATAATAGTTTACATTGTCATGTTGTCTTAAATTTTAAATAACATCCAAAATAATAAACATTTTCCAATGTCCTTGTCCTCATTTTAAAGGCAAATTTCCTTGCATGGTTTAAGAAGTTCAAGTCAGTTTAAGATGGAACAAAAAAGCTGAAAAAATTTGTGAAAATTTTGAAAAATCTGTGCAATCGAGAATTTTACAAATTCTCAGAAGAAAATTTGGTATTTTGAACATTTTTATTGATTTTAAGATGGAGAAATTTTAGTTTTTAATTTTTGTTAAATTGGCAGAGGGACATTTTATATGTTTAAGATTTTTATCGAGTCGTAAAAGAGGAAATTTTGGTTTTCAATATTTTATGAATTGGAAGAAGAATCATTTTTCTTTTTATCATTTTTATTAAGTTGGAAGAGATGAAATCTTGGTTATTTTTATTTTATTTTTTTAATTGGAAGAGGCCATTTTTTTTTCTTTTTACCATTTTTATTGAGTTTAAGCGAAGAATTTTTTATTTTCAATTTTTTTCTCAATTGGAAGAGAGAACTTTTTTATTTTCAACATTTTTATTGAGTTAGAAGGGAGGAAACTTTGGCTTTCAATTTTTTTAAACTCTTGGTTTAAAGAGCTAGATTTCAACATTTTTGGAATTTTAAGTTCAATTTTTTTAAACCTTTCATTTAAAAATTTTCCATTTCAGGTATTTATTTTTAAGGGCACGTTTTCAATTTGAATAATTAAAAAATTTAAAAATAGTTACATTTTCAACTCAAGATATGAATCTTCAACCAAAAACAGTAATTTTTAACAAATTAGTTAAAAATTTAACCAAATAGTTGAATTTTTAACTAAAAAAGAGATATTTTGAATTAAAAATGGAATAGTAAAATTTTCATCTAAAATTATGAATCTTCAACTGGAATAGTTGAAGTTTATACCAAAAAGATGAATTTTCAACCAAAAAGATTAATTTCTGCCAAAAAAGACAATTTTTCAATAAAATACATGAATTTTCAACTAAAAATCAACAAAAAATTAAATAGTTAAATTTTCAGTTGAAAAAATTAATGTTCAACCAGAGAGATGAATTTTTAACTTAAATTATGGAATATTTAATAGAAATAGTTAATAGTGAATTGTCAAAGAGAAAGATTAATTTTCAAACTAGAAGATTAATTTTCTACCAAAAAAGACGATTTTTCAACAGAATAAATGAATATTCAACAAAATATTTGAAGTTTTAACTAAAAAAGTCAAATTTTCAACGAAATAATTAAATTTTGAACTCAAAAAGATCAATTCAAAAAGAAAACCAAAAACTGAACAGTTAAATTTTCAGTTGAAAAATAATAATTTTCAACCAAAAAAAGAATATTTTTAAATAAATAGTTACATTTTAAAACGAAGTGATAAATTTTCAACTAAAACGATGAATTTTCGACTAGAATAGTTGAATTTTAAACCAAAAAGATCAATTTTCAACTAAACTGATGAATATTTAACTATAAAATTGAAATATTGATATTTGAAGAAGAAGATTAATATTTCTAACTTTTTAATTTTTAACTAAAGTGATGGAATATTCAACTGGAACAGTTACATTTTCAGTTTAAAATAACTTACTTTTAACCAAAGGAAAAACAAATTTTCAATAAAATAGCTAATTTTTCAACGAAAAATACGAATTTTTAATTCGTACTCTACTGTTGAATAATTTTCAGAAAAAAACGTAATTTTCAGCCATAGAAAGAACGAATTTTCATCAAATTAGCTCATTTTTTAACCAAACAGATGAATTTTTAATTAAAATTATGAATCTTCTATCAAAAATATGGATTTTCAACTAAAACATATCATTTTTCAACCAAAAATTGAATAGTTAAATATTTAGTTATAAAAATTAATGTTCAACCAAAGAGATGCATTTTTAACAAAAATGATGGAATATTCAACTGTAATAGTTACGTTTTCAGTTAAATAAAATTAATTTTCAACAACAACAAAAATGCCAAGAAAATATTTATAGTTTCAAATGGAATATTCAAATTACCTTTATTTATAGGTAACGAGGGTATCACAACTTATTTTTGATAAGCATCTGGGTGAGTTTTTAAATTCAAAAAATATGTACATCCTATATGGCAACCTCATTTTTAGATAAGTGCCAAGGTAATATTTTTAATAATATGTACATCCCATTAGCAACCTTATTTTTCAATAAGTACCGCGATGACATTTTTTAGAATAATATTCCAACATATATCATGTATGAATGTAAACATTTGTTAAAACCTCAAAATATGTAAAATTATGAAAATTAAGGAAAATAGATCATAGTGCCCAGATCTAATATTTATGGTTGATTCTGAACCAATCTATTTAGATTATTACATTTTTCAAATAGGAAAAGAAACAAACCAAAAATTGTAATGTGTTCCTAACATTGCTAATATTTAATGCATGCTTCTTTCAAAAATTTTAAATAAAAACATTTCTTTCAAGAAATTGAGGTAAAATTATTTAGACTCAATTAAAAGAATTCTGAAAATATTCATAAGCAAACCCTGCAGATTGGAATGAATCATGACTTTAGTGTCTCTATTTTAAAAATTGTAGAGCCCAAAAGTGAGGCAGTAGCACTATTTTGTACTGATTTTTGTTCTTGAATTTATTCAGGTTCACACGATTCCAGAAGGACGTCTCGAGTATTTGATTACGCAAGTAATGTTGCTCATTATCGTATAAAAAGTCTATGAGAAAGCGTTGTGGAATGAAAAATAGAATAGTCATAGTGCTATAATAATGTTAAATATGACGATCGAGATATCCTGAATTCCTTGAGACGATCGCACCGCTATATGCATTTCCTATGAACGCTAACCAGCTCTGAATTACAGGTGCCTTATATGTTAGAAGTAAGTTCATGAAATTTCATGAAAATGTTAGTGAAGCTTTTTACACTACGGTTAGTGAAAACTCATTGAAATTTCACCCAACAATGAAATTTAAATAACCTTATTGAAAATTCAATGTAAGTTTTGAAACTATTTTAAGAGATAGTGCATTGAATTTTTTGTAAATGTTCATCAATATCCTACACTGTTAGAAATGTTTGCAATTTGAGTATACATGCACTATTAGAAAAATCTGTAGTAGATTTAGTATACATGTAATGGATCACTCTAAAAAAAAGTCTATTAACAGTAAAATTGCGTTCCTTTCAGAATGCGTCCTTTGAAATTAAGACGATTTCTTTTATCCAACAATAGAATCGTTTCCCTGTTCAAAGACTTATCCGTTAAATGCAAAACGGAAGTAGTTTTACTGATAACGATTTCTTTTGACATTGAAAAGAATTCCTTTAACTATTAAAGGATTTCATTTGTTGGCTAGCGGAAAAAGTGCGCCTGTGTATGAGTAAATATCGTTTAGCACCCAATGTGAGCAAGTAAATTCTTTCACTGTACGAATTATTTATTAATTTATAAAGTGAGTGAAAAAAAACGTGCGAAATAATACAGAAAATTGATATCTTCCAAAAATTAGCAATCCCAGGATGTGACGCGAAAACTTTGGAAGGTACGTGTACTGAAAGAACGACTTTTGATCTGCATAACCTCACTTTTCATTGCTTTTTACGCTTTTGACGTGCGAAAAATTTTTACCACATACCAATTTGTATCTTTAAATTTTTTAACGCTGAAATCTAGAACGGATTGTTATTATAGAATTGATAATTATCAATTTTATATTTACATTCACCAAAGTTCGGCTTTTGTACATTACTTGCACGTAATATCATGCAATAATTTTTCTTTTAACGTACAAATTATTCTTTCTTTGATCCGACAACTGTGAAAGGATTTCCTCTCACGCCAATTTTGAATGGAAAATCCTTTAATAGTGAAAGGATTGTCGTTTGACAGTCAATAGTCTGTTTTTAGTGTGTGCTATTTCACCCTTGCTATTTCTAATTCCGATTAAGTCTGTACTTCTACTTCCTTTCTTGTTTTCCTTGCGCACTTGCAAATAAAATAATTTCTTATTTCCTTCAAAAGCGTTTTCCATTTTCTTCGCCTCTTCTGCGTTGATTTATCCTTGCTTTCTTTCACGCTTGTTTCTTTTCGTTCACGGCTACGCGGATTTCATCATCCCATCAAGCATCCCCAGTAATTCTTCCTACAATCGCAGTGCCAGACATTTCAAACTCCTAACAATGATTTCCCGGAGCATGTTACATGCACCCTCTATATCTTTATTGTGAATTAGCGTCTCCTATGTTGTTCTATCTAGGCGTTCATTTATTTTGTCTGCAAGTTCTATTCGTTTTTCTTGTTTCTGTAAATCTCTATCTTGACTCGCGCCTGTTTCGTCTTTTTGGATCAGAATCCTTCTTATTTGGTTCAGAATCCCTTATAACCGTTGTATCTTCTACTAGGTCTCTGAGTCTAATCCGCAATAACAAAGTCAATTATATTGTGGCAATCTTCTCTACTCCAAGTGTACAAGTGGATCCTTTTATGCCTAAACCAAGTATTTGTAATAAACAAACCCTTTTCGGCTATACTTCCGAAAAGGTCACCCAAGAATATTGACTTGGTACTTGGCCTAGGAATTCCTTTTAGACCCTAGTTGAACGCACTAAAAGGATTTTTGGGGCAGATCAATATAAATTAAGTTATTAATAATTTTGTCTCTTTTTAAATTAGTTTTTTTTTAATGTCGAAAAATATTGATTTTGGAAAGAAATGTTCACAAAAGTTGTAGATCTCGTCTATACACATATTTTTTATATTTATACTTTTCTTTTGAAATATCTCAATCTCACATTTTATTACGAGATCTGCAAGATACAACTTTTCAAACTCCAGGACACTTATAAAATTCTGAATACCGTCATGATCGTTTTTATCTGTACTGAAAATAGTTGTACTTTTACTTAGTAATTTCCCTTCAAGGCTTTATGATAGAAAATGTTGCATGCCCGACTCCCCGTTAGAATCCCTAAACTCGTTCTCCCCGTCACCCTTCTGACAATATAATTAGGCGTGTTCCTTGCTAACCCCAGTGTTCACTTTACATACTTCTCCTGTGTTCATATTTACCTCCTTGCTTTCCTTCCACACCCACACCCCTACTACATACAATAGCACACTCATCACTAGTGAGTCAAGCAATTTCATTCTCCTTCCATAATCATCTGCGAATAAATTTGTTGCCAACCCCATCCCTTATTCTTTCCACCTCCTTTTCTGAACACCATAATCTTGGACATTTCCGCATTCAGCTCTAACCTATTCTTATCCAGGTATCTTCTCAACCTCTTCATCGTCTCCTTTAAGGCCTCCCCGCTTCTTACCAGCAACACCGTGTCATCTGCATACGCGCGTGACCAAATTCTAATCCCTCCTACTTACTTTCCATATCTGCGATTAAAATCGCAAAAAGCGTTGGGTTAAGCGGGCACCCTTGCCTTAACCCCCTATCCATCCAGAATCCCTCCGAAATCTCCTCCCCTCCTCCTACCTTATCTTTCGCCTCTTCATATATCTGACTTGGCCTCTCTCCGCTACCCTCTCCAACATAGCCTCCCCCTATCCAACGAAGGAAAGGCGCCTTTGAGATCCACAAGAAACGCGTACACTGTCGACCCCTTCTTCGTTAATTCTCTATCCACCACGTGCTGCAGAACGTAAATATTGTCGATAGTACTCCTACCCGCCCTAAAGCCCGTCTGCATCCCTGGTAAGATTCCTTTCCCTTCGACATCCTTCCGCAGCCTCTCCGCCACCACCATCGCGTATACTTTATACACCGTATTCATTAGCGTAATCCCCATATAATTTCCCTGCCTACCCCTATCTCCTTTCTTATACAGTGGCACTAAAAACCCTTCTCGCCACCCTCCTGGGACTCCCTCCCCCACCATACTTGCTTCACTACCTTCTTCAGTCTCTCCCTAACCTCTTGTGCACTAAACAGCCACGCTTCGTTCTCTACCCCGTCCAGCCCTGCTGCCTTTAACCTTCTTAACTTCCTGATCTATTTCTCTATCTCCTCGTTATTCAACTCCTCCATCTCTGCCTCCCTCGTTCTGCTACTACCCGCATCTCTCTTCCTTGAATTTGAGCCCTGAAATGATTCCTTAAGAAACTCACTCCACTCCTCCCTCTCTATTTTCTCGCTTATCCCCACTCTACCCTTCCTGAACCTATTTAATATCTTCCACACGTCCCCCTCTGTCTACACACTTCCTAACTCCGCTTCCAGATCTTTATCCTTTTCCTGTTCTTTCTTCTTACACATCAATCTAAACCCCTTCCTCATTTCCACGTACTCCTCACTTTTCGCAGTTCCCTCTTTCCACTTCTTGTACTTCCTCTTCACCTTCTTCTTCATCTGTTTACATTCCTTATCCCACCACGGCTTCACCATTCCTTTCTTCTTCTTTCTGAATACTTTCTTTTGCACACACCCTTTCACTTTTTCTTTCAAATCCTCCCATATCTCTTCCACCGACTCCCCTTCAAATCTTGCCTTCCCTAACTGCTCCTGATACTTCTCTATCACCTCCCTCGTCCAGTTCACCCTCTACCCAGTCGACACTTCTTCCTCGCCTTGCCTTCAATCACGCTCCTCCCTTATCCACAACCCAAATGGCTAATGGTCTACTCTCCGTCTCCTCCCACCCTTGCATATTCATGACCACGTAGTATACCACCGATACCCATATCTTACTTACATATGTCTATTCTCCCTCTTCGTCCCCTGTTACCATACTATTCGCCTCCGCCCAGCCTCTATCCTCCATTCAGTCCTTTAGAATCTCCCCTCATTATTAATTATCTTATCGCTCAATTTCCTTTCAAAGCTCTCCCCTTCCCTCCCCATCCTCGCATTAAAGTCCCCCCAGTACCACCATACCCTCCTCTCTTTCGCCTAGCAAGTCTTCCATTCTTTCTTTAATTCTTTCAATCCCATCCTTATTGTACACTGTCACAAACTTACACTTTACCCCTCCTATCTTTACTACCCTCATTTGCACGCCCTTCCCCTCTTCCTCTCCATGAACTTCCTCTAATCCATCCCTAACCCCCGTTATCATTCAGCCACTAGTCCTTCCTTTCTTCTTCATTCTGATCGGCTCCTGGAGTCTCTACCTATACCCCTTCGGCAGCTTTGAATTTATTCTATCCCATTCCTTTCTCTCTACCCACGTCTTTACCAATCCCACAACATCAAATCAAATTCCTGGCCATAACGATAAAAAGTGCCTTAGGAATGTGTGTAAAAATTCAGAATAGCGATAAAAAATTCTGCAAAAGTTCATCAGGGTGGCCACTATTTTTTCAATTTTTGTCTCCCGGCTTTCTCCCGGTTAATATTCGTGATTTCTCCCGGTTTA
>JAABKJ010012261.1:0-10558 GCA_011634705.1 Andricus grossulariae
CACGAAACGTCGGCAAGTTTCGTAGTTTTGCACACGATTGAAACCCGAAAAAGCTTTAAATTTAAATTTATCATAAATGGTGTATTTTCTACAAAATTTTTGAATTTAGAATCTGAAAAGATGAATTATCTACAAGACATTTAATCTTGTTTCGCTTGTCGAATAATTTTACTTTTTCATTTTTAATGTTGTTTTTTATTGATAAAACAGTAACTACGCTTCTAATGAAAAAGAGTCTGACCGCAAAATGGCCTTTTTGATTTTTCATTATTGTTTCTGCGATCAAATTTGAATTTTACTTTTTCAAAAAAAATGCATACAGTTATTATGATAATTTTGTAGGACCTTTAAAAAGCAAAGTTTTTCTTTTCTTCACTTTTTTCATATAGTGCGTTTTTTAGCTTAAAATTTTTATTTCCTATTTTTTTTTGAATTTTGAAAAATCAAACATTTGTTTGAAAGTTTAGGTATTTTGTATCAAAATTCGTCTCTTTCGGTGAAAACAATTTACCTTTTTTGATCAAAATTCATATTTTTTTTTACACATTTAAAAATTTGGATTAAAATAAGTTTTTTGTTAGTTTACAAATAATTTTTTCAACTCAAAATGCAGCAATTTTGGTAACCATGAGCCGATATTACTGTATTTAATTTTTGTTTGAAAATTCGTCCTTCAACTTCTCGTCTGAAATATGAAATTATTTCTTATTTTGAAAAATGAGTTTTGGAAAAATATTTTGAAACGTTTACAAACATTGAAAATGGTTTCATAGAATATCGGAAAAGAATCTGGTAGATTTCAAGATACATTTCTTTATAATCTTTCAGGAACTAAAAAATTAATACAATCAATTGAAATTTAAAAAGATGTGTATTGTTGTAGTTATTTTGCAAGTAATAGTGAATACAAGCACACAATGCGCGCGTTCGTGTCGCTGGATATTAATTTTTTAATAATAAAAAATTTGATAATTTTTAAGAGACATAAATACAACAATTCTGCAAATACTAATAGTTCTAACGAAGTTTTGAACGAATTAAATAATTTTGTATATTTATAATTCTTTTCCGTAAAAACATGCTTGAAAAAACTCTTATTTTCGTAGTTTCAATATCTTTTATGGATTCCATGTTTTTTTTCAAGAATCTGAAACATTTATTTATTTTAATCGCAAATCTTGTCGTTTTCTTGATTGCCAAGAATAATAAAGGCGTGAAACCTAAATTTCTATACTTAAACTGATATATGAAATGTAAACATCAACATCACAGAAGGAGGAACTTGACGCCTATATCAAATAATATTTCTATCAGGATGTGATATATATATAGTCTTATAAAACATCAGAATATTAATTTGATACACTATTAACCCAATTCTTCACTAACGTATAAATTTTTTTCCCTCTGGTCGCAAAAAATGAGGATCGTTTATAATATGGTTTTTATTTTGACAGTGATTCTTAGTTCTATGGGTAAATATAATACTATATATATAATTTTAAAAACGTTTTTAAACTTCCCGCAAATAAAAATTCCTGCGTCGTAATACGCTTTTTATCCTAATTAATAGTATTCTCTGCTAACTGTTCTATCAAAAGTTTTTCATTAAAACTTCATTAAATCTTATCATTATAAAACTCGTATTTAACCTTACGTTTCGGATTACCAGAAATTTCTATCAAATTCATTCATAAATATACCTTGTCCTATTCTAGAAATAGTTTCTCTTTGAAATTCTATCAAATCTTATTACCACAGGACTTGTATCAAATCGTATTTTCTAGAATTTCAGAACTATCATTCAATTTAAGTTACTAGCGAACGAAGAAATATCGACAGACTAAACTTATAACCTTTTCATACTTTCATAAGTCAAACTACATTTTAGTCAATCTAAAGAAATCATTGAATACCCAAATTTATAATTACTTTAAAGACAAAAGCATCACTACGAATCAAAGTCATGCTGTGAACAGAATGTATTAGCTGGGTACTTTTGTAGATTATCATTACTAATACAAAAGCATTTGTTCTTCAAAAAAATGTAATCGACTGTTTCTTTTTGCAGAATTAAGTTCACAGTTTGAATGTTTGCCTAATGGCGCCCCTATACCTGGCGTCCCTCGTGGCGGCCCGTCTTCTGCTGCTTTTTTTGAGAGACAGCACTCTCCTGGCAGGTCACCTCCTCCTGCCAGGTCACCTCCTCCTGCCAGTTCACCTCCTCCTGCCAGACCTCAATCCCCACTCAGGTCTCCTTCTGCCGAGCCTTATCAACGTGTAAGAACCCGGTCTCCTCATGCCAGCTATACTGATCTACCTACTAGAATTCCTTCTTCTGGAGGGCATGGACATGGACTTGACCAACTTCAATTTATTCGGCTTATTCCCCTTAAAAATCCAAACCAGCTATTCAAACTTCGAAGATACACTTTTCCTGCAAATAAACGAATTAAAATACTTGTAGGACATTGTCAGTATAGGCCCGCACCACCCCAAGAACAAATTGTTTTATCAACATTCGCTGGTGACGTCTTTGCAATATTGTCGAGCAGTGATACTCTTGCTGGAATATATAGACATATTCGTCACATCAAAGCTAATAAACGAATAAAAATAAACATGGAGAGCGGCACGATTACCCAATTAACACCAGATGAAACTGCGGAAGTTCCAGTAGGCCCCTTGCGCCAAATCTCATTACATTTTAAAGTTAAGAATGTGAACCACAGTGATGCGCAAAATTAATAGTTATCGTCACTTTTGTCAACTGGTTCAAAATTATTATTTTTCAATTGTGTTATTTGGTTGAGAATTAGTCTACTTTAGATAAATTCATCTATTTTTTATGTTTTTCGTTCAAAGGTGCAACTAGTTGGTTGCAGATAACGGTTTTTGTTAAAATTAAACTGGGATTGAAAATATAACATTCTTGTTATTTATTTATGAAGCCAATCATGTTTTACGATTCTTAAATTCAAAACTTATGTATTTTTATGCATTTTGCATTTCTTAGCGTATCTGTAAATCTCCACTATCTCCACACAATTTGACAACTTTTGATTTGTTGATCTGCAGGAGACAATTCTTGTATAATGACAGCTTCTCATTGAAATATGTTAGTTTGTAATGTATATGAACCATAATTTTAAGCTTGCGCCTTCACAAATTAAACTATTTCAAAACTATGCATTCATGAGGTACAAGAATTTTTTTTTTCTTTGTATTCCAATTCTTAATATGTCTAAATATATTTCAGGGTAGCTTCTGGTATTTTTCCAGTTGCACAAAAATGTTTTGAACGAGAAAATACTCACTAGTTGGAACAAAATCAGTTAAGAAGTGCGACAGCAGCTGACATTGTTCGTGAAAAAACATTCCTGAAACACTGTGTACGGTCAAGTTTTTGTTTTCCATTTAGTTTTTTATTGTAGCGCTATTCGAAAAAATCTCACTATTATTCCAAAAGTATCCACTCTCAAGGAAACTCAATTTTTTCTTGGAATGATATATGAAATATGGACATGAATATTTTCAATTGCTGAATATGAGGATACTTTAAATTGTGGTCTCTATCTTGACTCTATTTGAGTTTGTCCGAAATGAATACGAATTTAATCCAGGAAGTAAATTATTCATGATAGTATTTAAAGCTGCAGAAACACCTAACTATGCACTTATTTGTTTTTGTTCAAATCCTTTCTAATTCAATCATATAAATTTCACAAATTAAAATCTATCAGCACATTTAATGAACTTTTCTATCAAATTCTATCCATCTAGAAACGTTATCCACCTAGAAATCCCTCACTTTTTTATCAATATATTTTCACCGATATTTTATAAAATCTTATTAGTACAAGACGTTTATCAAATACTGTGTTTTGGAATCTAGAATATCAGTAACGAATTCTATGTGTTATGAAATCGTATACTTTTCTATCAATAGTACCTCATTAAAACTTCGTAAAATCTTATCCGGAGTAAAATTTATCAAACCCTTTACTTTTCCGAGTGGAATGACCTTCAAGCCAATGTGAAAAATACATTAAAAACCCCAAATGTGGAATTACTATCTAAATTTGCATAATAATTAAAAAATTTGAAACACTTTTTTTCAATCGATGTATAAATAAAATGTACGCTCTTACTAAAAAAATTACCGACGCAGTAAACTTAGAAGATTTTTATAATTTCATAAGTAATATGACTTCGTGCAGGTCTGAAGAGTTCATCAAAATTTACAACTCCTATATACACTTTCAAAACAAGAGCTTCACTATGAACCAACTTTATGATGCAAACAGAATGTATAAGGTCGATACTTTTGTGGATTATTATTAGTAATGCAAAAAAAATCGTTCTTAAAAAAAATTAATGATCTGTTTCTTCTCGCAGAGTTGAGTTTACAGTTTAAATGTTTACCTAATATGCCACTATTTGTGGCGACCCTTGTAGCGGCCTATCTTTTTTTCCATTTTTTTGAATACAAGATCATCTTGCCAGTTCTCTTTCTCCTGCCAGACTTTATTCTCCGTCCAGGTCTCCTTCTCCTGCCGAACCTCTGCAACGTACAAGGTCACTGTCTCCTCCTGCCAGCTATATAGCTTCACCTACCAGGCTTCCTCTTCCTGACGTGCTTGGATATAGACTTGATCAGCTTTCATTCATTTGTATTACTTCCACTAAAAATCTGCACCGGCCATTCAAACTTCGAAGACACAATTTTCACAGGACAAATTGTATTGTCAACAATCGGCGGTAACATCTTTGCAATATTGGAGGGTAGTAATGTTCTTGCTGGAATATATGCACGTAATCCTCGTACTCAACGGGAAGGGCCTGTTATTCGGGACCGCAAGAGCCTTCGCCTGGGACTCAGGAATTTGCACAACTAGGATGGCTTGGTGACCATTTGTTTTTGGATCCCGTAAAATTAGCTAGCACGCTTTCTGTACCTTCAACAGCTCAACATTAGGGTTGCCGATCAGGGACAGGAGGAGTCGGTCCGGATGCAGGAAGATCAGTAATGGACCTAAATGACAGCTACCGGCCTGACCATTATCCAAATTAAACTGCATCATAGCAAAGGCGCCTCTGCGGTTCTGCCAAGGGGCATGCCTGCGAGGTACAGAGGTATTTTGCAAATCCAGAAACTTTAGTTAGTTCTAGACAGCATAAGGGAATTAGAAAGGGAGCTAGTGTTTGTGACAGGGACCCTAAGGCGGTCATACCGAGGGCCTGCATCCTGGCGATGGGAGTCAACGTTGTCCCGCTGCTATGGCTATTTTCGAAAAACCTGCTGATGGTAGCCACAGATCTTAAAGGAATAGGGAATCTAGTCATGGGATTGACCAACTTCTCTCATGATACCAATACTAACCCACCAGTGGAGGTGCGTACATTGGTGGAGTACTATACGGTAAGGGGTGAACTTCTCCTCTTCTGCTGGGGTGCGATGCTAAATCCGACCACACCTTGCGTGGCAGCACGGGCATCAATTCAAGAGGCGATGATCTATTAGAATCCCTAATCCCTGCTGATTCAGATATTCTTAACCCAGGGAATACCCCTCGAGTTCGTATCCATTGTACCCGTGGGCCACAAGTGGGTCAGAAATCCAAGAAGAACGGACTGGGATCAGTTTTCGACGAAACTAAGGAGAGCATTCTCAGACGTGCACTCACAAGGACACCCGAGGAAGGTTTAGACGTGCCAGTACTGGAAAAACTGATGAACTGTGGACCTGATTTACGACCATGAGGGATAAATCTAGGGGTGCAATACTCAACGCGCAGCAAGAAAGCTGGACAAACTATTGCAAACACATCGCGAAAGGAGCAGCGGCGGCTAGACTGGACAAGCTGCTCTCTCGAAACCTGAACGCTATTCTCGGCAATCTCAAATTATTCGACGGAGGATACACAGCTTCGGACGAGGAGAACTTGTCTTACCTGATCAAAACATATTTTCCGGGCTTGATGAGGTCTGGAAAAAAGCGGATGTAATCTTTGAGGCAAGCCGGAGACACTCGTGTTGATGTACGTAGCGATCCTACGACCCAGGCTAACCTATGCAAGAGTGGTCTGATGGAGCAGGGTTTAACTGTTCACTATGAAGTCTCGACTGGAAAGAATCAGGGGACTGATTCTAAGAGGTATCAATGGTGACCGCAGAGCGGATTTCAACCGACATTGCGAGTAGACCGACCCTGAGCATGCTCAGGGACAAAATGTCCACTTGCTATCTCCTCTACAAGAATCTTCACAATCCCGATGGTGTCCTACGCGACGTTCCTATAATCTGAGATTATGTTCATGCTCTATTTTGCCTATAAGGCACAGTAGTATGGCAATCTAAGGAACATCTGTATCTGCTCAGACAGTAGGGCTGCTATAATAGTCCTAAATGGAACAACGACTACGACGCTACTAGTATGGGAGTACTTTGAGGCACTAAACAACCTAGCGATGGAAAACCAAGGGAATATTATTAACATAAAGGGGCATATGAATATCTAAATTTGTGGAACAATTGTTAAACAAATAAGTGCTTTCTTTATTTCTTTGAGAAGTTATGTATTTAAACATATGAGTATTGGTTGAACAGTGTTGTGGCATAAAGCGCTAATTTTAATGCCTTTTATCGTTCGCATCATTTCTTCCCTTTACCTCTCTAATACTTTTCTATACTTTTTTATATTATTTGTTTTTCATTATTTCTCTTTTTATTTTCGCCTCCTTAATGGATAAATGAGAAAAATAAAACAGGTAGTATTTTGTTCAATTTAAGCGTTCTTCGATTCAGATGAACTCATAATACGTAGAAATTTCAAATTGATTTCTTATTTTGAATAATTAGTTCTAGAAAAATATTAAAAAATATTTTGAATTATTTTAACTGATTTCCTCAAATATCGGAAGAGAATCTGGTAGATTTCAAAATATTTTGTCTTAGTTTTTCAGGATTTAAAAAAATCTTAGGAAATTATTTCAGAAAATATTTCAAAGTTTCACAAGTTTTGAAAATATTCAAAATAAATTCAAATTACAAAAAACGTTGAACAATTTTACACAAAATGTACATTTTTGAAGATTCTAAAATAAAATTTCAAAGCTTTTTATGAACTGTGAACGGTTTTCATAATATTTATATTTTTTATTTCATTTCATATATATAATATTTCATAATATGGTAGACTGGTAGATTTCCAGATAATTTTTAAACAAATTTTTATGATTTAAAAAATGTCAGGAATTATTTCGAAACATATTTTGAACTCTTTTCATGTTCTAATAATATTCAAAATTAATTTAATTTTGAAAGGATAAAAGTTTTAAAGTAATTTTCTTTGTTGTTGAAGATTCACAATTTTAGTAGAAAATTCGTCTTTTTTGGTAGAAAACTTATCTTCTTGGTAGTAAAATCATACACTTTGTTGAAAATTAATATTTTTGGTATAACGAATCCACCTGTTTCATAGAAATTTCGTCTCTTTTGGAAAATATCTAATCTTTTCTGGTAAAATACACTAATGATTCAAAATTAATCTTTGTTCATCGAGAATTCAACTATTTTAATGAAGATTTGTTTCTTTTAGACGAATTCACTATTTTAAAAAATTTTTTATTTGGAAATTCAACTATTTCGTCAAATATAACCGTTTCTTGTTAAAATTAAACTCGGTTTATTAATTTTTGATGTCATTCACATTTCAGTATTGTGTTAGTTATTTTAAAACTAACAGTAAATACCAGCATGCAATGCGCGCATTCGTGTAGCTAGATGTTTATTTTATAATATTGAAATAATAAATTATTTGTAAGATTGATAATCACAATTTTTCAAATACTAAGAGTTCTGTCCAGTTTTTAAACGACTTAAATAATTTAATAAATTATTAATTCTAGTCAGTAAAATGTGCTAGAAAAAATATCTATTCTCGTAGTTTTACTATCTTTCATGGATTCGAAGTTTTTTTACGAATCTGTAGTATTTATTCACTTGAATTTCAACTCTTATCACTTCAGCGATAAGCAAGGAAAATAAATGCGATAATAATACTCCCAAAGTAGCTTCTATTATTCTCTCCATGAAAAACAATTTCTGCGTCGTAATTTGCACTTCATCATAATAACTATGATTTTCTGTTTGCTGTCCCATCAAACGTTTCTCATTTAAACTTCATAAAATCTCATTGCCACAGAACTTATGTGAAATCTTGTATGCTAGAATTTCAGGCATGTTATTCAATTTGAATTATTAGCGAACAAAAAAATATCGATGCAACAAATTTATAACCTTTTCATACTTTTATGAGAGAAATTACTTTCGAGTCAATCTAAGGAATCAATTGAATACCCAAATGAATAATTACTTTAAAGACAAAAGCATTAGTTACACAAAAACGTTAGACAAAGACCTGATTCTCCGCTCAAGTCTTCTTCTCCAGCTGAAGCTCCTCAACGTGCAAGGTCCTGGTCTCCTCCTGTCAGATTTAAAGGTCCACCTATTCGTCGCTTTTGGTGGAAAAAAATTATTTCATTTTTATTTTTCAAATTCAACTATTCCGTGAAATATAACCGTTTTTGCTGAAAATAAACTTAGTTTATTAATTTTTGACGCTATTCACGTTTAAGTATTGTTTTAGTTGTTATTTTCAAATAATAGTAAATACAACCACACAGTGCTCGCGCTCGTATCGCCAGATTTTTATTTTCTACTATTAAAAATATTGATTATTTGTAATATTAGCATTAACAATTCTTTAAATACTAATAGTTCTCAAGAATTTTCAAACAAATTAAATAATTTACTAAATCATTAATTATCGTCAGTAAAATATGCTTGAAAAAACTCTCATTTCCGTTGTTTTAATATCTTTTATAGATTCCAAATTTTTTTCTAAGATTCTGTAATATTCATTCATTTGAATTTCAAATCTTATCACTTCAGCGATAAGCAAAACAAATAGCGGCGAAAAATATATAGAAAGATGCGATATATATATATATACTCTTACAAAGCATCAGAATAACAATTTGATACATTGATAACTAATTCTTCACTAACGTATAAAGCAGTTTTCCTTCTAATTGCAAAAAATGAAGATCGTTTATAATGTGGTCTTTATTTTCACGGTGATTCTAAGTTCCATTGGTAAATATTATACTATACTATATCTATAATTTTAGAAACGTTTTCAAACTTTCCGCAAATAAAACTTTCTGCGTCGTAATATGCCGTCGTAATTTGACTACATGTCAGAATATAAAAATATTCCCAGACATGTGCTGCCACCTTCAAATTTACGAAACCTCAGGTTTATTATTTGAATTTTTTGCATTCATCGAATTTTTGAAATTCCTTGCAATTTTTCTGAAATCCTTTGAATTTTTTGGATTCTTCGAATTCTTTAGAATTCTTCTGAGTTCTGTAAAATCTTTTGAATTCTGTGAATTCTTTTGAAATCTTTGAAGACTTTGGAATTATTAAAATTCTTTTGAATTCTTTTTAACTCTTGGAATTCTTTTGAGGTTTAACGTTTTTTTTCAATTCTTCGAATTCAAAAATTAAGTATTACTCAAGATTAAAACTAACGGCCTACAATTAAAAATTAATTCAAATTCTTTGAATACTTTGGTTTCTTAGAAGTTTTTTGAATTCTTTGAATTCTTTGACTTCTTCTGGAATCCTTTGAATTTTTTGAATTCTCCTGAGTTCTTTAAGTTCTTCTAAATTCTTTGAATTCTGTTGAATTCTCTTTAACTCTTGGAATTCTTTGGAATTAAATTTTTTCCAATTCTTCGAATTTAAAAACTCAAGATTAATCCTAACGACCTAAAATAAAAAATGAATTTCAATTTTTTGAATACTTTTGGATTCTTTGAAGACATCTGAATTCTTTGAAAACTTTTAAATTTTTTGCATTCTTCGAATTTTCGGAATACTTAGAATTCTCCTAAATTCTTTTGAATTATTTTTAATTCTTTGAAATCTTTTGAATTCTTTACATCAAAAAATTAAGTAATTGTGTAAGCATCCCAGTAAGCGTGATCTTAGTACCAGTAATGGTGAAGCCAATTTTTTTTTTTGTGTTGACTTTGAATGAATTGAAATTTGATTTTATACTATGAAATGCTGAAAAAAGATGTTACTTACACCATTATTGGAACCTTCACGATTACTGGGACACTTGCCTTGCTTAAAATTATGATAAGAATAAGAATTCTTCAGAATTCTAATAAATTCTTTGAATTTCTTGAATTCTTTTGAATTCCTGGAATTCTTTTCCATTTATTGAATACTTTTGAATTTCTTGAATTCTTGTTAATTCCTTGAATTCTATGGAATCTTTTGAATTCCTTGAATGCTTTGAATTCTTTTGAATTATTTGAATTAAAAAGTTTAATAAGGAGTCGTGTACATGTTACGTCGCAAGTTTTTACTTTATTTAAATAAAGACGAGAATAAAATTGCCTCAAAACGAAGAGGATAAAAAGACAAAAAAAAAAAAAAAAAGAAAAGCGTATGTCGTCTTATGTGCACGATCCCTAAT
>JAABKJ010012262.1:0-10557 GCA_011634705.1 Andricus grossulariae
GAACTGAGCAGGCTGTAGCCAGAACCGTTCTTCGATGAAGACACTCCAAGCTTAGCAAGCCTCTACCCCCTTTATCTTGAGGTAGGTATATTCGAGGTACGAAAGATCTAGGATGATGACTTCGATGGATTGTCATCATCTTGCGTGTGCTTCAGTCAAGTTGCTTCAACTAATCGACGTTTCACTGCACTGAACGTGTAGAGCAGTATAGGAAAGGCCAGCATATTAGTCGCCTGGATCTTATTCTTTTCAGATAATTCGTAAGCCCAAATTTTTCTAAAAATTTGGCGATACCTTTTTACAATGTCCGTTTTTAACATATGCACACTTTGGGTTTCCGCTTGCGGTATTCTGAAATATGTATATGTTTTTCCATTACCAAGATGCTGAATGGTACTTCCGCTAATGAGTTGAATACCCTGTTCGTCACGCGATGGTGTAGTTTCTAGTCTTTCTTGGTGTAGATGGACGCAGGCACACTTGTCCAGTCCGTAGCTCATGCCAATCGCTTCAGAGTACCTATTCACCGCATTCGCAAGGATTTCAAGATCCTCTTTCGAGCAAGCAAAGAGTTCAAGGTCGTCCATATATAAAAGGTGGTTGACCTAATATTTTCTTCTGTTCAGCAGGCCACATAAGTATCCAGAGCTTTTGTCTCGGAGCACAATAGATAGAGGCTAGACGGAGATGCAGAAAAGTATCGGACTTAGAGAATCTCCTTGGAAGACTGTCCCGTATGCCGCGTGAGATAATCCGCGGCTAGAGACCTGACTCCAAGGAACAGGGTTGACCGATGTATTCTCGCGTAAATTTCCCGCTCTTGTTTACCTTCTAGGACAGAAGGAGCAAAAGTGGATGACGTACACGTTCCAGCTGCGTCGGGATTGGTTGCTTTAAAGGAACCATGATCGTAGCTTTCGGATTCAATCGGATGACGTTCATTAGTACTTTAATTCTAGCGGATAATAAATTTTACTACCGGACTAATTTCCAATTGATTGGGACTTGCTCCGGATTGCGTGTTTTTAGCCCGACAAATTCCAAATTGAACAGGACGACTTTCCATTAGAACTTTAATTCTAGTGGATAATTGATTTTCATCCCGGATCACTTTCAGATTGATTCGTATTTGTTCCGGATTCCTTATTTTTGTCCGGACTTATTTTGGTTATATTCGTACTATTTCCGGAGTGAAAGTTTTCGTCTGGAAAAATTTTAGATAAGACCGGACTACTTTTCATTTATACTTTAAGCAAAATTATTTCAGGTTTTGAATTCCGGAGAAACGTCGAATTTAACTAGACGCATTCCTGTCTATTTTTGTTCAATTTTCGGATTAAACTAAATATGTTCTGGAGAAAATTAGTTAATCATATTGATTTCGGATAGTTTCAGATCAATTACGGAATCCGAAACTTATCCGAAAATTTTAGCAGGGATACGCGTATAAAACCTCTTATGATATCTAAAGTATTATACGTTCAAAGCCCTGTTTACACTTGGTATATAAGGATTTTTAGGATCGTCCATTTCGAATTTAATGTCGAAAATTATAAATTCAAAATTGCTGATTCAACATGACGGACAAAATTGCAACATTTTTACATATTTGTCTGAAACTTGGTATAAGGGGGTTTCTGAGGTCGCAGATTTAGAATTTAACGATGAAAATTACAAATTCAAAATAGCATATCCAGTACAGCAGATCTAGTATGGCGGCCGAAATTGTAAAATTTTCATATATTTGTCCAAAACTTGAAATGAGGGAATTTTTGGGGTCGGTGATTACGAACTTAACGTCTAAAATTCCAGTTATAAGTAGGAGAGGCTTTATGTTATTATTTAAAGAAAATATACTAGCTCAGGTGGGAGTCAATTTGGCGCTTTCTGTGCAGTGCACCTAGGGCGAATGCCATGCCTGCTACACCCTAGATACGCCTCTGAAACTAGTGAAAGAATAAAGATTGCAATTTAATTCCTTAAGAAATGATAATCAGTTAAGGGACAAGAGTTTCATCGCCATGTTAAAAAAACATCGTTAATTTTTTTATTTGAAAAAAGCAAGAAAGTGCTAAAAAGGCTTATTGTAAAGTTTGTTTTTAATATTCATACACATAAAAAATTACTACAGAACTTTTGCTTTAGAACCCAGTCAATTTTTCCCATTACTCATGTCAGCTGGTACTGGTATTCATCACGTACTAAAGTCGACGTCAAAAGTACGCGACCCTCACTTTGAATCCTTGCAACTCGTTAAAAAAAAATCGAAATGAATTCGTTCAATAATCACAGATCATTTTCCAAAAATATATCATCTTGGAAAAAAATAATGATAGGAAGTTGTTTTATGGCTTAAGATGTGCAGTTTTGTAACGTGATTGAAGTGCAATTTAAAAAAATGAAATTAGATCAATAATTCGCGAAATAAATCATCACGCATATTTCGGAATTCAATGAGAATAGCCACTGTATAAAAAGTGTTGAAAGAAAGCATCCATTTCACAACAACAGGTACCAGAGAAGGAAGGGGATACCGGCTCACCCGCAGGTCAATAGCTGGGAGGGAAAAAGGCAGGGACGTCGGTACCCCTTCCTTCTGAGGTCCCTATTGTTGTGAAATGGATACTTTTTTTCTAACACTTTTTATACGGTGGCTATTCTCATTAAATTCCGAAATATGCGTGAAGGTTTATTCCCGAAATATTGATCTAATTTCATTTTTTCAAATTGCACTTCAATCACGTTACAAAACTGCACATCTTAAGCCATAAAACAACTTCCTTCCAACTTTAGTAAACAAATTCATATTTCGAAATTTGGAAAACTGCGTTGCATTCTGGACACCTTAAGGATCGTCTGTGATTTTTTTCAGGTTTTTCAAGACGTCCAGCTCGTTTTGGGAAGCCTCTGAAGTCGAGGCTTAAAAAAAGTGCCTCAAAAACCTTGTTTTTTGGCACTTTTTATATCAGCGCTATCGTGACAAATTTTTTAGAACAACAAAATACATATCTTTCAATTGGGGAGACTTTAAGCTTTCACATTTACCTGGCCAACATTTTTCTGCGATTTTTTTTTAACGATTGGCAAGCGTTGAAAGTGAGGGTCGCGTACTTTTGACGCCGACTTTAGAAGTGTAATTTTTGTTTTTGTTTGGAAATAAATCACTGAAGAGGACTCACACATTAGTTGAAACGTCTGATTAAAAAACATAGTTTTTTTTATTATTGGACACCAAAGCCCATACAAAGAAACATCAAATTATTTTTTCATTATATTATATGAATACGCATAAATTAACTGCCTCATTAATCCCACAAGAAAAAAGGAACTAATCCTAATATGAAACAAATTGTTGAAGCAAATAATAATGGTTTGAATAATTGAGTTACAATGTCAGAAAGAAATAATATCTTAATAATAACCAACATAGTGTACCAGAATTTAAAAAACTAGAATTTTCTCCACCTTTCCCATGAAAGATGAGAAGTGAATGATTAATAATAGTTTATTAAACAATTGAATATATCTTAAACAAACGATATTTTTTCCTGACATCCATTAAGTATGTAATTAGTACAAGCAAATCCTAAATTTTTCCTAAATTCAGTAATTGTGTCATCAATTCCAGAAAATAGGAACTTTGTATGATTTTGTAGGAAAACAAAAATTGAAGCAAATATACATTTCTTAAGGTTCACCAAGAATCTAACTTTTGAGAACATTAAAAATAACTGAACGCTCGAGAATGTCAACATCAGTGCTTTGTACTGTTTTCGTGCGTTTAAAAAAGTTTCAGAAAAATTACTTCCTTATAATTAAAATTAATTATTTAAAAAAAATATTAATTTTTTTATAGGTAGGGTAAGGAGGGGCAGCGCCGATTGGTGGGGTAAAGGCGACTTTGCTTATAACATCGCCATTACTTAACAATTTTAATTCTACTTTGCATCAAATAAATCTATTTTATTAAAGAGAGTGTTACTTACTAAAAGCTTGAAAATTGACGTTGCAAAAGAAGAATTATGCAGAAAACAGTTTTGACAACGAAAGAATGGAAG
The DNA here is from genome assembly GCA_011634705.1 of Andricus grossulariae. Classification (NCBI taxonomy): domain Eukaryota; kingdom Metazoa; phylum Arthropoda; class Insecta; order Hymenoptera; family Cynipidae; genus Andricus; species Andricus grossulariae. The sequence goes on from JAABKJ010012262.1 coordinate 4,059, forward strand.
ATTCGCTGGCAGAAATATAAAGTTTTCAACATTAATGGCAATACTTACAGTATGAAAATTGGTTATTTTGATAGATAAAACAATATCACATTATTTCATTATAATCATTGAACGTAATTCAATCGGTAACGTAGAACGGCCACTTATCTTCTGGGCTACATGCAAGAAACTATTGAATAGACCTTTTCATTTAAGAGCGGAAGCTTAGGCGCCGCCATGATACTTAGCGTGCATTTAAAGGTTTCAGCGTTTGAATGAAAAAGATGTGCCAGATGCTGAATTACACCATAAAAATGTGGACGAAAGAACTATTTGCCAATTATAAATGTGGTTGAAGTGTAGAAAACAATGTACCAAAGGGAAAAAGCAACAACTTGTTGAGCGGTATGTAGAATGCAGGATATTTTTATATCGTGTATAGTGGCATAGTTGGAATAGTAGAAAAATATTGCTTTACATAAAAATAAAATTATATGTAATGATAAAAAAATATATATAAAAAGTTTGATGAAGCATTTTCAAAGAAATGTAGTTGAAAATGAATTAATAACTGCCATAATAAGTAGGTTGTCAGTTTTTAAATACATGTAGCTTGCAATATACATAAGTAAATGCAAATGATTTCATTTTTAATATGCATTTTAAGTGCATCATCGTGAATATTAATATTTCGAAATATTAAACAGGGTTTTGGAAATAAAATAAAATAATAGTTACATTCCAAGTACGACTTCTACCGACTGTCACTTTTACAATTTCCAGAACAGCACTTCTTGTTCGCACCAAGCTTTTTTCTTTTTAATGGATTTTCTCTTGGTAAATCAGACATTGTTTTCTTGGGAAGTGTTTTAACTTCTAATTGCTCGAAATATTTTTTGCATTAATATTTACTATTATCACATACGTCTCAGGGAGGAATGGTACGAAACTCACGGAAGTGCTATATATTTTGCGAGCTTGCGCAGCATCGTTTTCCTAAATGAAAATGTCTATATTATTATTTTCAATCAGGTCGGTACGGTAGAAACCTTTACCCGTAGTCCGTCTCTAGTAGAATGTCAACGAATAAGAGGTTATATCACAGCTATCACTATTTTAATTAAAAATAACATATTCTTCTTGCTGGATATGTTCAAAGGTAATTTTTCCAGTACATAAAATACCAGAGACGCGAACCATCATGTTTTCCCATCTTCAACTGTTTTGATTTTTATAAAAAGCTGCGGTCGGCTTTGCCCTCCGGTGTGGGGCAAAGCCGACGAAATACAGCTTGTTAGAAATAATTAAATTATTGTTTTATTCATGTAATTAATACTCATGGAAATATGATCTATAATAATGTAGGACTCGAAATGAAAAAAATTAATCAGTTCTACATCTTATTAACTTTAAAAAAATCAGTGACTGTTAATTGGTCGGTGCTGCCCCTCCTTACCCTATCTCCGTAATTAATGCGCGGATCTTCATGACATTTTCAGAGAATACTTTTAAAATGTTATATTTTCAGAAAATGTAATAAAAAAAAATCGATTTTTCAAAACCCAAAAAGGTAGGGACCCCCTTATGAGATGTGGTTCGTAAAATTTTACTTTAATTCTTGAGGAAAGCTTCCTTTCGTGGTTTATATTTTAAAGATGGTACGTCTCGTAAGTTTTCACATTGGAAGATTGAATATATCTGTGTATGAATGAGATGTCTAATGCTTCGATCTTTGTAATGCTGAGATTTTTTAATGTTTCGATTTTTGTAAGCACAAGCTTGTGCTTACAAAAATTGATGATATACTTGTCGGTTGAATCAGTTTCAGAACGTATACGTATTGATGTTAAATTTTAAAAATATTAAGTTACACAAAAGGCTTATAAATAAAAGTTTTGCAAGGGTTTTGGATCAAAAGTAATTAGAATTTTTGTAAAATCTGCTCTTCTACATTTTCCGTTTATTGTCATCCCTCTAAAGCTTAATTAGTTGAAAATTACTAATTGAAAAGCAATAAGTCATCCAGTGATTCATTCAGTTATAATTTAATTAACTTTTAGCCAGCACTTCTCTGTTTTTCTACTGCGAATTAGTCAAATCTGACTTTAATTTCAGTAGTCTTAATGACAATTAGTTCTTTGTGCATAATTCATAACATCAAAATCCAAGACTAGATTCTTTAGGTGATATAAGGGAAACCAGTACGAGGTAGATAGAAAAACTTTTCAAGTCATAATGTTGATAAATGATGAACAAGTGGGGAAATGATTACATACCAAATTAAAGCTGGAACATTCATTTTGAAGGTAGAAATGCCATAAACTGAATCATATTAGCCATTAATCTTATTTTTTATATCTGTTTAATACGTTAAAACTTTATTTAGATGGTACTCTTCCAGTACGAAGTGAATATTCACATGTTAAGTCTTTCCAAACAGTTGTCGAAGGACATTGTATATGAATTCATGAAACAATAATCCAAAACTGTTATGCGAAAACATTTGTCCATTTATACTGTGATTGTTTACCAACTATCGTAGACCAAAAACTGCGAATAATTTTATTTTTTTATGTTGGTAAAAAGTAGGGGAGAGTGGGGTTTAATGTCAGGCTTTGAATGAAATGTCCTTTAAATTATAATTGAAATGTGATTTTGATGTCTGTATTTTTTTGTGAGAAGCTCACATTATCAGGTTACATATGTCATTACTTAAATCCGTTTTTCAACAACGTCATTATTTGATATTTAATTAATTCGTTCGTCTTGCAATTCGATCAGCGTACCCCATACTATGGGGTATGGTGTCCGTCATATTACTGCCGGTTTATTTCATGAATATGAACATTGTAGAATAAAAAACGTACAATATAATAATTCTTGGAAGTATAATGTAACGAAAAAAATTACTGGAGACATGATCAACACTAAATAAATGTTTTGTTACCAATCAAAGTAAAGCATGTCGCAAAACCTAGTTATAACCTCTTATTCCATGAAAATTCTATTCAGCCTGTGAAAATCTGTATTTGCCTTTGACAGATGTCAAGTTTACCGAAAGGTACCAAAGGCGCGAAAATTCAAAATAGGCATTGATCAATAATATCCGAAATCCTATTTATTGAGTTATTGTTCAACACATGCAATTAGGACCATCCTAATAAATAAAGAGAATTGCTTGAAGTTTGTTTGAAATGGGAAATTATAATAAGAATGGAAAAAACTTCATAGCAATAAGTTTTAGTCTTTTTAGATTATAACCACAAAGTTTACATGCTGGTCTCTTTCAAAGGAATAAAACATGAAATTCAACGATTAAGTAAAGAGAATCCTTTCAAGTATATTTTACTAGAACCTTTATAACAATTTTTATATTTGTAGGTTATAATCTCGAATTTCACATGACAGTCTATTGCAAAGTAATTAAACGTGAACTTGGTACTTGCCGTATTAGTATTAAATATAACTTTAAATTACGTTTTGATTTTCAGTATCTGTATAACTTTATTATTAGCAACCTCGAATTTTATTAGACAGGAAATAAATAAATTTCTTAGTTTTTCTACATTATCGATCAAATTACACCGACCTGTTATCAAGCACTGTTACCATATCCACAAAATTTTGCAGACAGCATGCCCCGCATATCATGTTTAAAGATTTTATTAATTTTAATACATGTAAAACTTTTATAAAAACAATTCATGATACCAGAAGTTTAAAGAAATATTTCACTTATTAGAATCTAATCTTCATGCTTCAAGTATTTTAAAATATGCTGTACGTGCTTAATTTCTGCCAAAGACTATTCCATCCGTTTCCGTCAAAACTGTTTTTTTCATAATAACTCTTCTGACACGTATTTTCAAACAAAAATCTCCTCATATCACTATTTTTCCAAACACAGAAAGTCATTTCATACAAAAAAACTAATATGGAAATCAACAAACGTGGGCGTTTTTTGTAATTAACACCATGCCCCACACGGACACCATACCCCACTCTCCCCTATAGTTATGATAGATATGATATAATTGGGGAAAATACGCATAATAATCCCTGGAATTAAGAAAATTCACAACACAAGCGAATAATATTCCAGGGACATGATATTGCCAATTTTTTTATTTTCACTTATACATATACGTATTACAAGTCCATATATCTGACATACTTGGTGTATAAAACCAGATAGTGAAAATAAGCTCACAGGTCTCATTTGGAATCTTCCTTTTCCTTCTGGCGTTTCTCCAAAGTGAAGAGAGAAATGAAATCAGATAAATACGGTAACCTCGCCTCATCTCAAGTGATGCCTTCGATTCGGTCGAAGGTGTAATGCGGCGCCAGGAATAGAAAACACCGATTTTTGTCGAGGCTAGCTATCAGGATTTTATGGATTTTTGTTGTGAATCTTCGAAAACTTTACTCATGAGATTCAATAGATCAGTGCCACGATGCCAGTCGAACATTGCGGAAGGATAATTCAAAACTGTTCAAACTTTATACCCAACGAACCATCAAATCTACTCGGGTGCTTTTCTATGTACATTTCAACAAAGGAATATGTTTCAAAGTAAAAAACAGGAGACACTGATTCACTTATCCATATATTAGTAAGTTTTGTGATTCCCGTCAAATAGAGTTTCATATTTTACTACCGTAAAATTAATATTTCTAAGATATTATGAATTTATTTTTATTTAGTCAATATATTCTAATCACATTTACACATTTATTTCACATTCATTAAGTGAAAGAAAATTGTTTATTTCTTAGGGCATTTCCTGATTGTCAATTTACGCAGTCATTCAGAAATATACAAATATATACAAATATACAAAAGCTTCTATTAAAGCTACGACCCCAATCAAGATTTTGCATAGATTGTTCAACCAGCATTACCACAAATAGAAAAATATTAAAACCTATAAGAAAAGTCTGTTTCATAAAACCGGGAAATGGCCAGGAATGTTGTTCACTGGGAAAACTCCGGGAAATGAGCGGGTATTTCATTCAGTGACCGGCATTTTTTCTCGATTGTACTAAAATGCATATTAAAAGTATTTTGGAAGGTATATTATTACTCTCTGTTTTTTCTATCACAAAAGATCATTTCAAAGGTAAATTTCGAAAGAATCAAGATAAATCTTTTTCTTTTTGCACTGTGCAATAAATTGAAGTTGGAATAAAAAAGTTGAAAAAATTTGAAGGCGTTTCATTTGTAGGAAAATATAATATAAAAATATGTCGCTGCCTCTGTTTCAGAAATTCTGAGGAGGCCCACCAGAGCCTCCCACGAGGGCCCCTATAGATCTTCCCGCGAGGGCAACTAGAGCCTCCGATGAGGGCCTTTATAGCCTCAAATAAGGACCACCAGAGCCTCTCACGAAGATCTCCATAGTCTCTCGTTTCCATCATCACCATTCATCAAGGCATATTACCCTCTCCCTTTCGGTCAACCCCTTTACCAATCTTATACCACCCCTAAAGTACTCGACTTGAACTTGAACCTACTTGACCGGTCCCTATTTTCCTAACTATAAAGAAGAAAAAGATGACAATTTTATTTTATTTTATATAGGTATAATGTGTGTATATTTTTCAAAAATTTGTTTCCACGGTATTATATAGATTGAAACATATATATATATATATATATTGATTTATAATACGCTCAAAATTCATTAACATTCAATTGATTTTTCAAATATCGATAATTAATAAATGCTATTGAATATGCTGTCACTCTCGTAATTTTTAAATTTAAAAAAATCCTACTTATGAATTCAAGTTTTAATAAAATCGGAAAACGGAAAACCACTGGTAAATGCTGATATTTTTTGCATACATACCCTTACCTGATCGTAGATTTATACATTTTTACACTTAAATTTAACAAGAGAAGTTTATTATTATGGGTGCAGGGCGTAAAATTTGTAAATTAAAAAATTCTGCAGATTAACAAAATAAGACCCTGAATTATCAGAAAGGTCTAGAGGGCCAGAATATTGATACTTCAAATTTTATGGCAAGTGCATTTTTTTTATACCGAATTTCCAAATTCATTTTTCAAGTGCAACAGTATGCTTTACATAATGATATATACATAAGAAAAATGGTGTCTAATAAATACGTAACTAATTCTATTGCATACACACAGCGACAGATTTGTTTCATTGTCAGATAAGTATTTATTACAAGCTAGAAAAATTAATAAGCATAATAGCAACCTACATTTGGACTTGTCTATTTTGTTTTGTTACACATGTACAAGATTGTAAATGCAATTATTATGAAAAAATGTATTACCAAAATCAGATAAAGCTTATCTATCTACGTTCATAAAATCAAAGGAGTACTTTACAGGATATTGTGGAAATAAACCACGTCATTTAATATCGCCTAATCACTCAGCTTCAACATTTTATCAATTTAAAAAAATGTGTTACGTCGTAACAATTTCTTATTTCACAAATTTAGGATGTTTTGTTGTCACTTGAAAAATGTTCCAACTTTCTAT